>KV908592.1:82271-119771 GCA_002005505.1 Botryococcus braunii | reverse complement strand
TGTTCCTATATTCCCTATTTCTCTTGCGACGAGCCTGTGTAGACCATGTGTGTGTGTGAGTGTGGGTATAGCAGGGGTGTGTGTATTGTGTGTGTTGTGTGTGTGTGTGTGTGTGTGTGTGTGTTTGGGGGGGGGGGGTTCTGAGTTCTTTTCCTTTTTTTGGGGGGGGGGGGATGGGGGGGAGAGTTGAAGGGGTATTTCCGGGATGGGCAGCAGCTGCAGAGCAAGCTGGGAAGAGGCAAGGGTGTGGCAGGGCTGCGCTTTGTGATCCAGCTAGCCCTGTTTAGGCTGCTGCGCATGTGCAAGTCAGGGGAGGCGACATGCGCTGTCTTCTGATCCTGCTCACATGGGGGTTTCTGCTTTGCCAGAGGCCTTTTACTGGCAGTCAACTGCTTGGCCGGTACACACCATGCAACAGATGGTGTGGGTCCTCTGGGCCCCTCACATTATGCTGGGTGGAGGTTGCTGTATGTCCGGGGCAATTGTGCGTACTTCTTGTTCGTACATATCCTTATGCCCCCCGTGTGCTGGGCCATGCACACTTGACACTTTTTTCTGACTGATGACATGGGATTTTGGGGGGGGGTGCGGGGGTTCAGGAGCATCCCGTTAACAAAGAGAGACGCCTCCAGAACAAACCGCTCGCCAATATTGTACTGCTTCGGGGGTGCGGGACACGGTACGTCGTCTGCTTGCATCCTCACACATGCCTCCTCTCCCAGACCACCCTTTAAATCTGTGAACTGCACAAGGTCATGGGCCCCCCATCCTGCGGACCAATTAAGGTGTGTGGGTGATGAGTGTGGTCACAAAGGCATGGCGTTATCAGAAGGAGGTGCTAATGAGCATCCTGCACATCCTTTGGGCCTGTTGGCACAGTCATGTGCTCCTTCAATGGAAGGGGGAAAGTCCGTGACGCTACCAGGTGAAGAATTGAGGCTCTCCAGACCTTGCCTTTTGTGATCTGAAAAGTGGGGCAGTAGCTGCTGTTTGTGTAAGTCTGTCTTGCATGATTCAGGTAAGAGCCGATGCTGCATGTCAGGACTCCGACACAGGTTTGCGGGTGTGTGCACCGGCCTAGTGACATCCAGTCACATCTCTGCACTGCTCTGCGCAACGCTCTCTCCCCCCCCCTCTCTCTCTCTCTTTCTCTCTCTCTCCCGCTCTCTTTCTCTCTCCCCCCCCCCCCTCTCTCTCTCTCCTGTCTCTCTCTCTCTCCCTCTCTCTCTCTCTCTCTCCCTCCCCCCCCCCCCCCCCCCCCCCCTCTCTCTCCCTCCTCCCTCCCCTCTCTCTCTCTCTCTCTCTCTCTCTCTCTCTCTCTCTCTCTCTCTCTCTCTCTCTCTCTCTCTCTCTCTGTGTGTGTGTGTGTGTGTGTGTGTGTGTGTGTGTGGTGTGGTGTGTGTGTGTGTGTGTGTGTGTGTTGTGTGTGTGTGTGTGTGTGTATGTGTTGCGCGCGCGCGGGCGGTGCATATGTGTGCATCAAAGACGGATGCAAGGCATGCCAATTGCTGATACCCCCCCCCCCCACCCCATTTGATCAAGAAAGGGGAGTGCGAGTGCCCACTGCCATTTCCAGTGCTTCGGACATCTTCATACAATGTTCCTGACCAAGCTGCAGGAAATGTGAGCTTGTCAGGGGGTCCAGACAGGGCCGGGTCCAGGTCTTGCGTGCCCCTTGTATAGGCTGCCGCTTGTATAGGCTGGAGGTTATCATTGGGGAGAGCTGGGCCAGGGGAGGAGTTACATGTATGGAATGAGGCAGTTCTCAGGGCAGCTTCCACTCTGTGTGGAGGTGTCTGCATGGGCTGTTACTAAGAGTGGGGTCTTGGAGTTCCGGAAGTGCAGTTGCCTTTTAAAAAGCTCCTGGCTATAGGCAATGTATGTATATTTCAAGAGCGCACCCACTCCTCGGAGATATTAAAAAGGCTGCCACAAGATCGTCGTCCTGGCGGTGGCAAAGGGTCCGGGGGAGGGGGGGGGGTGCAGCAACTGCCTGCCCTGCTTCCGCAACACCCAAGGACTGTGCAAAGAGCATAGACGCAATCCTCCTTTCCCATGTTTGCAAGGGGTGAAGTTCCCCTCACACATCTGAGACACAAGGGAAAGCGGCATTTAAACTGTTTTTGGGGAGTGGGGGTGGGGAGTGCAGCGTAGCGCTTGCCAGCTTTGAGGAGGCACATGGGCTGAGGGCGTGCATGGTGGCACCCACCCGTATCATTGCAGGCTTGGGCCTCTCCCTCCACATCCACCAATTGGAGGCGCCTGGTGCCACTGGCAAGCCTCCTTTCCCTCCTCTTCCACTCCTTCCTATCAGCAAGCGTGTTTGTCGACATCCCTGTGTACCCGTCTTGGAACAAATTTAAGTGTACTGAAGCGGCCCTACCCATGACAAACATAGTTGCAGAATGAACACAGAGCAAAACAGAGTAGACAAGAATAAAGCAAGCAGAACAGAAGAGGACAAAAGAAAACAAACAAAAGCCTGCAAACCAAAATGGACTTTGTGGGCTCATTCCAGGAACGTATGCGGAAAAAAATGATTAGCAACCACACCGGCCACGAACTACACACTCAGCAGGTGCAGCATCCGCAATCACACACCTCTCTCGGCAGTACAAGGCAAACTCCCGAAAAAGACCGAGAGGGATGATCATGAAGTCTTCATTGTGGAGCTTCAGTTTGCGCACTTGTGTGGTCATACACCCTTCCCTCCAGCACGCATTGCTTGGGCAGCAGACAGTACAAATTATAAAGCTGTTCTATCGAGGTGCTTAGCTAGAGCTTCCTTTTCTTTCTAAACATCTGCGTGGGTGGGGCTCCCCAACCCCCTGCAGCTTTGGGTTCCAGCAGTAGGGGGCTTGTGGGGGGCAGGTGACTACCGCACCAGCTTCCAGTCCAAGGCAGCAACCCTGGCACATGCTTTGAGCCATGCCGCTTATAACTTCGGCTTTCTGCATGTGAAGGCTGTTGACGACACTGGACATGACAGGGCTTCTGTACTCAAGGTAAGCCATTGAATACCCACTTCCCCCCATGCGGGGGTTACTTCTCGGGGCTGCAGGTTACTTGTGCTACAATAGGCGGAGCTGCAGAGCTGGGCAGGCATGCAAAACTAGGCCTACTTCCTCGGCCCAAGTTTGTAAGCACTCGTGAGGTCACGCACGCATGCACACAGCTCAGAGAGAGGGCCATGGGGGAGGGAAGCGGGGAAGGAAAGGGGTGTGAAGGGGCCAATCAAAGAGGGGAGGTATGTAGCAGGCGAGCGTGCATGGACCTCGAGATACTGTGTTTCTGACACTTGCTTCGTACATGGCGGCACATTGATCCTTCGCCTGCCCTTGTAACTCCTCTGTCCCATGCCCTGTGTGAGGGATTTCACCCTTGAGATAGGTGACTTTGAAGTCTGGGTTTGGGGTTAAGAGGACCCTAACCCATACTCCGGTAAGGGACATTGTTGGATTGTGGCATGCGGCAGCGGAATTTGGCAAGTTCAAGTACTGAAGGTACATGCAGGGATGCAGGGATTGGGGCATGTATAAGGATCAACAAGTAGTAGCATGTGATAGGATTTTGCGGCTGTTGGGATGGGGGGACAGGTGGGCTACTTGGAGGCAGTGGACAAGATGGTCCGTCAGCTGCTGAGGCGTCTGTGGGAAGCTGAGCTGGCAGGGGCGGGTCGCTACGCTGTTTGCGTTACAGCAGATCACTCCACACCGGTGGTTTTTGGTGACCACTCCCATGAGCCCGTGCCCTTTGTGATGGCCCACGTTCGGTACATTGCCCTCCCGACTTCATTACTTGCTGCTGAGTGTGGTCTGATCCAGAAAACTTTTGAAGAACCTTTGTACATGCCTCACAAGGAGTTGGACCCGTTTGACAAAACGCAAAGATAATTTTTTGAAGCTTTCAAGGGAAGGAAAAGAGGACAGCGTAGAAAGTCGGGCCCCATGGGATGTGTTTTTGGAATGTGTGAAGCGAGCCTTTAGTTTGGGGGGGAGGAGGAGTACTAACGTCAAGGGAAGGGTTAATTCTGCTGCTAAGTGTCAGTTCCGGAACTTGCTGAATGTTGCAGTGTAGTGAGGGGACACCGTCAGCACGTCCCAGTCAAAAAAGATCAATGCTGCACAGGGTTTCTATCTCACATCTTTGCCTTATTTGCCACGAACATGCAAATGCTCGAGCATGCTTTTGAGTTCGCTATCCTACTTTTCCACATACGTAAGGTACCATCGTTGGAATGCTAAGGCTAGGGTCTCTAAGTCTGTCTCTTTTAGAGTGAAGCAGAGGTCGTGTTTGGCAAGATGGAGAGGGTGGGATCTCTACCCGTCGCATAATCAGCACTGTGTGGGTTGTGTCCAGGCACGTGGTTGAAAACCTGGGAGGAAGCGAGGCCCTTTTGGCTAGTGAGCTTGATCCTATCCCTCATCCCAGCGCTGAGAGCGGGGAGACTCCAGATATCAGTTCCTGGGAAGTGAGTATCGTCCCTGCCTGATTGTATGCTGAAAGGGTGCTGTCGTGGGCAGCTGCGCTCTGTAGGAACTGTGTGAAGATCGTACAATGGTAGGCACATAGGCAGTTCATCTTTGTACTTCTTTTCTTGTGGTTTCCTTTCCCAGGTTCCCAGTTTAATTTGTTGGCAGAGTGCGTGTGGGAATGCATCCTGTTTTCCTTTTGTGTACACATAGAATATACCAAGGCGACTAGAAGGCCTCCCCCTTTGCTGATTCCACGCCAACAACAACAGGTTTCAGAATACGTGGCGTCACCAATGTTTGGATAACAGATTTGACGGCATCGGTCTCAAGATTGCGCATCAATCAAGAGCGGGGCCTTGCCTTTAATTCCTGCACAACATGATGAATGTTATTGCCAGTGTATAATTGAGGTTACTCACTGCCACTGTCAACTTATTCAAGGATTCTTGAGTCTTCAAATCCATCATCTTCCGTGAATTGGCAGGCTTATTGGCTTGCTCTCAAGGCGACTGCGCTTCGTTGCTTCTGCTTTTTCTCGGCACATCTCGCTGTTTCATCCTCGTCTGTTGTATCGAACAACCGCACATAAAGACATGCTGTGCAGGCACATCGGGAGGAAGCTAGTGGACCTGCGGTACTGCTGTGGGACACTGTTGCGGCATTTGATGAGATTTCAGCCGCCAATGGTGCACTAGGCCGTTTTCCTGGTCGAGAAGTGGTACCTCTTCTCAAGCAGTTCATTGGGCAAGGCACCGCAGACCCCACAAGACCTGCAGTTGCTCCATAAGATAAATTCAATTGACTTCAAACAAGCCGTGTTATACGAAAGAACCTGCCCATGTGGCCAGTACAGTTGACGATACTTCTTGGAGTTTTGCAATCAGGTCCTGGCGCCGTGGGCGTTTGTTACCCTGGAGATTTCATGTGACTTTCTGCAATAGTGCTGGAGTATGAATTGGACCACCCCCCCCCCCCCAAAAAAAACTGAACAGATTTAAATCGTTCAATCAATTTATTGCAGCGAGTGAATTCAGTCACAGGAATGGGTGTTTGTAAGAACACGCCAAGACGGGATGACTGGTGCCTTAAAATAAGTCTAATGTTGGTGGAACAGTTAACGACTACTGCTCCACTATGTATGTCGCGGACAGTAACGAGACGCACGCGTGCTGTTGAGGTGTAACGAGCATGATCATTTAAGTGCAAACTCGATGGTGCTATATTTGTCCCTTCACCTGGTCTCAGAAAGTCTCTTCCGGTCTGCCTAGCTGCGATCCACAATAATGACATTAACGTCAGTGGGCCAGAGCTGCTTTGAAAAGATTAACCTTCATGGCTGACTGCACGGCTGCTGCTTTGAACACAGGGCTGTACTTCCAATACGCCACTACTTGGATTCAAATTTCAATCCTCAGTTTTAAGAAGTCATCAAGGTCCTCCAACGCAACAGGTCGTGCTCGAGGATTGCTGGGAGACATCCTTGCGTGCACGCCTACAGGTTGTGGCTGTACTCATTCTGTACTGAGAAATCTCCTACACATACCACTTTGGTCGGTCAGTCAGTTACTCTTGACTTATCGCTCTAACATCTCCCGCACGGAAAGTGCCTTTCTTGGAGACTTGGATAGCTGGCCTGGCAAGGTCTCGGACTTGCGTAACACCCTTTGTTAACAATACCAGTGGACTCCAGGAGCCTGCCAAATGAGCCACCTGTAGAGAGATGTGTCATGCATTCACAAATAATCAAGTAGGTATGATGGGATGCTTCAAAACTTGAAATATGGGGCAGTATTGCTGAGGCATCAGGGCGGCCGTTTCACGGATGGCTTCTGCATATTGGACGTATATGAAATTACATTATAACTGGTGAATATGTAGTTACGTTATAATTGGCGTATATGTAACGGACATATACATAATTGGGCGTAAGACGACAGACCCACGGGTCCCACTGTCACAGCCACAATGCATTGTATGGCTGTGACAGTGGGACAGCCACAGTGCATTGTATTGTGTTTGACTCGTACAGGTGGCTGTACAGTGCATGCGCTCCTGCTCATGCACTGTACAGCCACCTGTACGAGTCAAACACATGGTACTGACATGTCTTAGTTCAAGCGAGATCTGACTGCACATGCTTGCTAAGCCCATAGCGCAAAATCCACATGTGAGTCATGGCCATTTCTTTATGCGTATTACATTAACAGAACATTTTCTTGGGAAAACGCCCTTCTTAGAGATTCTTTCACAACAGAGCAATGCCCGTACACTCAAAAAGCCAATACATACTTGATGGTTACCATATATCACGAGGTCAGCATGGTGAACAACCGATCCCGGTTACCGGGTGCTTTGACCACGTGGACAGGTGCAGTTTCGCAGTGACCAGCATCAACACTCGCTGACAAGTTCAACTCACCGACGTCATTGACGATTACGAATTGCCATCTACATAGTCTCAGTGAGACTCTCACAAGAACTGTGCGGATTGCATACCTTGGTACGTTGGACGGACGCAATGCACAATGCAATGACAATTCAGCCATGCAATGTGGGCACGTGTTTGATGCATTGTCTTGCCCTGTGTATAACAATATTGGAACTGCAAACTTCAGGAGCGGGCAGCTTCCCAAACTTCTGTCTTCTTAGAACAGCTCCTTGAGAACAATGAAATACATGAAAGTTCCCATACATGCACGTGTACCTGCACACTGGATTATGCACGGTAGTACCAATAATTTGCCACCCTCAAGCTTCACAGTCACCAGGCAGGCAGAGCCCACTAGAAATAAGATACGGTTTTGCATGGCCCTGCATCATTGTGCCGTCAACAAATTCAAAAGACCTCGGCTGCACCAGACCCGCACTCCCACCCACGCACACCCCCCCCCATCTCTCCCTCTCCCTTTCTCCCTCTTTCCCTCTCTCGCTCCTCTCTCCCTCTCTCCCCCCCCCCTTCTCTCTCTCTCTCTCTCTCTCTCTCTCTCTCTCTCTCTCTCTCTCTCTCTCTCTCTCTCTCTCTCTCTCTCTCTCTCTCTCTCTCTCTCTCTCTCTCTCTCTCTCTCTCTCTCTCTCTCTCTCTCTCTCATACACACACACACACACCACACACACACACACCACACACACACACACACACACACACACACACACACACACCACATGCTTCATGCCGTATTCCATCAAACTAGGCCTGGCCATAGCCTTGGCTGCCGTTAAAGCACCTGGCCTGCAATTGCGACGGCTTGTAAAAGCCTCCTAGCACTGCCCATGTGCAGTAGAACGTTTTAAAGCATACTTGCTGCTACGTCCGCACTAGCCCATCACGTGCGAGACAGCCTTCATCGGCAATCTGTGTTCACCGGTCCACCGATCAACGCTGGCCAGTGCAGGTCCAGGAGATGAACTCCCCATCTTGGCAGTAGGCACCGCCATACCCTTCGGCCTCCCTGTGCTGAGCTGCCTCTGATTTTCCCTGGACTGTCGTTCGCAAGATGTGTCCTGTCCCATCCCCATCCCATGGGAAGTCTCGCACTTCAATTCGGCAAGAGCCTCATGGAGAAACCCGCCCTTCTGCCCGCTCATGAGTAATGAGCAGCATTAACGCACCGACTTCTATGTAGTCGATCTCCCCCCCCCCTTTTCCCCCTCTCCCCCCCCCCTCTCTCTCTCTCTCTCTCTCTCTCTCTCTCTCTATCTCTCTCTCTCTCTCTCTCTCTCTCTCTCTCTCTCTCTCTCTGTGTGTGTGTGTGTGTGTGCGTGCGTGCGGGGTGTGTGTGTGTAGGGGTGTGTGTGTGTGTGTGGTGTGTGTGTGTGTGTGTGTGTGTGTGCGCGCGCGCGCGCGCTTGTGTGTTTGTGTGTTGGGAGGGTTGGGGGGGAGGGGGGGAGAGGATAGAATGGGTTAGTGTGCTTTTGCGTGGAGATGCGTAACTCAGCACTCACATAGTCGGGGTTGGCATTATAGTGATTTATGATAATTTCATCAGGGCGACATTTGGTGCGACTTGAGGGAAAATGTTGAACCGAGACGGCGTAAAAACGGGCACACCCACACCTACCCCTCCTGTAAAGAAGAAGCCACCCCATGCGGGAGTCATGAGGTGTGGAGAGTGCCACGAATGTCAGGTCTTGAAAGTAAGCGCAATTCTACCAACCGGCGTTTACAGTCCGTGGCCAAGAGAGAATGGCCATGATAGTGCCCATGGTTCTTTGAACAGCCAGGACTGACGACTGCAAGTCAGAAGGCTGCCAGCAAAGGACAATGCCATGGTCGCTAAATTCCGATACATCAGGCTACCAAATTACTCGTTGACATGGGATCCAGTACCATGTTCATCTCAGGCATTGGGGATCGGACATATAACAGTCCTGCAGCAAAAGTCTTCCACAAATTAAAACCGGGAGGGGGAGGGGGGGTGAGGGACGGCGCACCCAAACCCTGCGTCGTGGTAGTCCGCTTCTGCCCGTGTCCCCCCGCCTGTCGGACTTCCCGCCGGAACTTGTATTTCTTGAGGCTGACGTCAGACCCTCCCAAATCCGCCCTCCCTTGCCCGCCCTCACCAAGCTGCAACAACCCGCTAACATGCTCCCTGGTTATCCCGGTCCTCATGATTGGGCAGCCACACAGGCTGCTTCTGCATCGGACCGTACACAATAATGATTCATAAGAGGATCATACGGCGTACTGGTACGTGTAAGACTCTCAAAACGTAGCCATGCCTCTCCATCTGCGACGGGCACCGATCTGTCTGTGCATTTGAAAAGGGTGCTATTGCTTGCCTCAGAGTTTCCTATCGTGGTCCTCACCATCCCTCCCATGAGATTTTCGTCTTGTGATCTTCGACACCCCTCCGCCACCTGTCGTGCATCCTCTCTGTCATATGATGCATCCCGTGGCGCTCCTCGGTTGCCCGTCGCCGCCACCTGGGCCCTCGACTAATACGTCGTCGCATGTGTTACACCACAGGGGGAGCTTGAGTTCCAGCGAACTCCCCATAGCAACTGGCCCATGGGAGAGGGCCGACCCAGCGTACGCGTTCTTACGCTCTTCCACCGTCCTATACCTGTCTGCTCCCTCCCCTCACCACTCCCTTCCTCCCATTGTTGGTCTGGAAAAGATCGTCAGTCTTACGGATGTCCGATAGAAGCAAAATCCCGTAAAACTTGCACCCGTGCTGCTATGTCTAATCTTCCGAGCCGCAGTAGAGTTCTTCCGCTGAAGTACCACTTTTGGTGGTTTTTAAATTTGCGGGGGAAATGCTGGACTCACTGCAGAATATGTGGGTACTAGTAAATAATGTGTGCTGTGTTTAAGGAGATGGTATAAATTGCCTTGAATATGGTTTGTGGTTGTGGTTCGAATCTACCACAGTTTTAAGGTAGTCCCACAAGACTTTATCACCGTACAAACCATGACAAACTTTGTAGGACTTCCAAGGTCTTCCGTAATATTCGCTAACACTATTTGCTCCCCAAACTTTCTCCCCGCACCTCTCACTCCAACTTTTACCCCTTCCCCTCCCCTTCTTCCTTTCTACTCCTCATCACCCCACTCCTCCACGGGCTCCCTCCAACTTAGCACCGCATACCTCTCCTTTATACACCCCGACGCGCGTGCGCGTATATGTGTGTGCGTGCGTGCGTGTGTGTGTGTGTGTGTGTGTGTATGTGTGTGTGTGTGTGTGTGTGTGTGTGTGTGTGTGTGCGTGCGTGCGGGTGTGCGCGCGAGTGCATGCCCACTGTCGAGGGGCCCCCCTTCTTGCAGAGCCCCACTTCGGGTGTGACTCTGCTGGCCCATAAACACACTATCCAGTTGTTGTTAACAAAGAGACTTGTGTTCTTCAGTGGGAAGCTCCTGGCCCCAGCAAATGCAGCGCAGACTGCCACAAACTTTGATAAACGGGTCCTCCACCTGGGACGTACCCCTTCCTACTCCTAGAGGGGTAGAAACTCTGCGAGGAACCCAGTACAGGGAGGAATGCAAATTCAATCAAAACGATTCACTCACCGCATCCACGTTTGCTCTTACGGCGCTCAGTTTGGTTGTGATGACAAATCGCAGGCATGGTGTGGACTCAGCGAGCTGCAGCGCCTTCTCTGATGCGGAAGGGCTCAACACAGGCAGTGCCTCCCTGCTTTGCGTGCCTGATGAGGGGCTGCAACCCTCGTCATCTGCTGTGGGACTGCCCCTCCCTCGGTTCCTGTCCAGGCCATCTGTGGAGCGCAGGGACATCACGCTGTGGCCTTCAGAATCCCTGATGGGAGGCCCCGATAGATCTCCCTCCAAGGCCGCACATGGCATCCCCTGGGCTCCGCTAGTTCCCCCATCCGGGGCACCATCGCCACTGGGCGGTGCCAAAATGCCTAGTTTCGCGTATGCTGCTGGTGGGGTTGCGTTACTCTCTGTGGTAGCTAATGTCCGTCCAGGAGGGTGTCCACATGTTGCGGGGGCCATGGCCATCGCACTCGCCTGGGCCAACGCGAGTGGGATGACTCCTGGAGAAGGTGCATTTGGCTTTCCCCGGGGGCTTCTGAGCAGATCACGGGGGCTCATGGGAGGGCTGCTGATGTGGGACAACACGCGTTTCAAGGTAGCAGCAGGACAACGTAATGCTTGGGATGCATCGTTCTCAGGGGCCCTGACAGGAATCTCCAGAGAGACCCTCCGCGGGTTTTCCAGCAAGTTGGGCCCCCGGATTCTGATGCGTTGCCAAGCCCCCTGCACTCTCCTTGGGCTTTGCACCGGCTCATTATTTGCTTCCGTGGCAGGCTCAGGCAGCTGCGGTGCTTGCTCTGGCTGTGCGGAGTGGTCCCTCGTGGTGTTCGACCCTCGACGTGCACCTGATCCTCGTACAAGCTGCAAAGCAGCCAGAATGGTGTCTGTCGATCCGCGTCCAGACGATCCACGGCCATTCTGTAACGCAGCTGGGAACTCGGGAGTCTCAGGCTTTCGTGCGGGTGAGGTGAGGAGTCCCACTGTATGATTCGCCCAGGACTGCCCTGAGGTACCCAGGCCTGGTCTCCCGGATCCAGAGCTCTGAGGTCTTCCGCCATGGCCCCAGCATCCTCCCTACACCACACACACGTCTCATGGGAGGCATATGGCATTGGCACAAGCTTGGAGCTCATACGGACATAATTCTAATGGAAGCTTAGCCACTTGGTTGTACACAACAGCCAACACATTTGTACGCTGTAAAACGACAGGAGGCGGTTACTTCACAACGGCTGGAGGCCTACGCAATGGCATCATAGTTATTGCATTATACTCTCTACAGGCAGCATGCAAGACATGTGATCGGAAAGAATAGGTTCTTTGGCGTCACGAAAGAGCCCTCACGTGCCCCACAGCAATTCAGCGCGGTCATAAACCATGACTTTAGGGGTCTGATATCAGACCCCTAAATCATGATGCGAGCTCAACCTCTTATGCGATGCTGGATTACGGAAGTAACGCAATATAATCAGCACTCAAGGCTGGGAAGACCAGCAACGACATCTGCAGATCTGCCAAATCAACACTGCACATTTGAACTTCGTGCACAGTATGGACAGGATAGCTGAAGATTGATGACTGCATCTCACGTTGTACGTCACGTGAGGGGAATACCTGCTCCGGGGGAATGGCAGGGCATTGGTCCGAGCCCTGGCCAGGGCTCAGACCATGATATTGCGATGCAGGTGGCGTGTCAGGCGTTCCGGATATGCTTTGACTGGCAGATCGAGCATGGCCTCCACCAGCTCTTAAACGTAAGCTTGTCCGCGAAGAGAAGCCGGACGCTGTGGAGAGACGCTGGTCCGATGATGACGCCACAGACGTGGAAGGCCAGTCACGCAGATCGAAAATTGACGTGCTGGGGTCTCTGGGTGGATGCGTTGCTATCAGAAGAAATTGCACCATTGCAAATGCCGTTTCCAGCTTCCGACGGCCGACCACCTGACAAAGCACATTGGCGCACAAGAAGTACATCAGTGATGCACTCCAATTATATCATCGTCGTCGTCATCATCATCATCATCATCATCATCATCATTCCCTTCCCCGCGCCCCTCTCCTAATTTGCTAATGCTCCTTCAAATCCTCCTCGTCCCCTGCCGCCGCAGCCGGAACAATACATTCCAAGAACGGGGCTGATGCAGGTTTCGGACGATGTCAATGGTGCATAAAGGCTGCACTGCCTTCAATGGGACAGGACTGAATCAGTGGAGCATCTATAACACGGGCACGGCTGGCTCAACCGTACCATGGTCCCACATGTATCAACCTTCTAACGCCACGTGCACATTTGCATTGCACCAGAGTATCGTGGCATATGTAATGCAAGCCTGATGAAAGGGCACACCGCACGAAGAGTTGATTGTATATCTGGAATCTTCCACAAAGCGGTCAATGCTTGCGCTGCCACATGCCTATCTTCCACACACCTTGCTCCCAACATGTTGGCTAACATGCCGCCAGCCTCCTGCAAGTTCACTACCTCAAATAAGTCCATGGTTATCCCTGAACTATGCAAGCACTATGACTTTACAGGGACAATCACTTTACATATGGATGACGTCTACGATTAATCCATTATGTAGTTGACATATCTACATCATGTAGATGATTTTGAAGGAAAGAGACACTTTGCGGAAATTCAAAAGGATGCCGGGAGCACCTCTTGACTCTTCCACCAGTTTTGCCTCTTCCACCAGTTTTGCAAGCACGCTGAATGTTAATACTGCGACCACCACAAACTCCAGACTGTATCCATAGTTGCTCTCATTTTACCACTTTTTCCTTACACTTTTTCTACTCCATGACGCAGTTTACCTCAGCGATTGGTGGAAGAAGGGCCGGATTCAGTGTAGCCAGCAAAGCTAGCCCTCGAGCAGCAACTCTCTTTGAAAGCCCAAATGGTATTCCATGCAGGAGTATGCCCGAGTGTGGCTTCCGAACGTGCTGCTCCACTAACAGGCGAGCAGCTACATAGGGATCTCCAAGCCCATCGTTTGACTGCACAATTTTAAACAAATATCTTCTCAAAGCGCGTGTTACAGTCAAACCAGCGGCAATCACACATGATGCCCTCATATACAAACGGGGATGCCTCCACCGGAAGTGGGCTTGGCCCGCTTGCGCACAGTGGGGTTACAAATAGACACAGTCGCAGGTAGCAGCAGAAAGGATGGGATGTAAACAGCTGACCACAGCGGTCGATGAACAGGGAAGCAGCCGGCAACAAGATATGCATGGCACGCACGCACACGCGCGCGCGCGCACACGCACACACACACACACACACACACACACACACACACACACACACACACACACACACACACACACACACACACACACACACACACGAAATCGAAAGCAATGGGCAAACTCGCATGGGAACATCAGTGGGAAGAGACTCTGGCCAACACCTGGAGAAAGTCACCCAGCTGCAATAGGTCAAGGAAGAGTAGAGATAGGTCGGGCCCAAGCAATACCACGCACTGCCCAGCTGCCATTATCTGGGTCATTAAGTGTGCACCAACGATACGGCAGTACCTGCAATCCCAAGCAACTCCCTAGGACTCCCCTCGTTGCTGCTCCTCAAACAGAATTAGCACGCTGCTACTGCACGCATATATGATCACTGTGTCATCTCTAAACTCTTCAGTTTCTTCTTAAGCCTACCACACACCCGAAAACTCCTTACTTTCATGTACTCTCCAGCACTTTAGTGTTACTATACCACAATACTAACCACCGATAGGGTTACTCTCATGTTGCTCGGGAAGGCAAGAACCAGAACGAACATAAACCTGACTTATCTCAGTCCGAGAGGACACACCCACACACACACACACACACACACACACACACACACACACACACACACACACACACACACACACACACACACACACACACCACGCACGCACGCGCACACGCACACACGCACACGCACGCGCACGCGCACGCATGTGCCATGCTCGACTTGCACGCACAGACAAGTGGTCGAGGAAGAACGGAGAGAGGGGGCTTTGGCGAGAAAGAGGGGGAGGGGGAGGTTGGGGCGCGCGCGGGGGGGGGAGGGAGAGGGAGGGAGAGAGGAGGGGGGGGAGGGAGGGAGAGAGGAAGGGGGGGAGGGAGAGGGAGGGAGAGAGGAGGGGGGGGAGGGAGGGAGAGAGGAAGGGGGGGAGGGAGGGAGAGAGAGAGAGAGAGAGAGAGAGAGAGAGAGAGAGAGAGAGAGAGAGAGAGAGAGAGAGAGAGAGAGAGAGAGAGAGAGAGAGAGGAGAGAGAGAGAGAGAGAGAGAGAGAGAGAGAGAGAGAGAGAGAGAGAGAGAGAGAGAGAGAGATGGAGAGAGCAGGCGGTCTACCAACTACTGGATTGCATCATGCTGCACAACCGCGTGATGATGTCCGGCAGAACACGTGGGGGAAGCAGGCTTTTACGTGCATGTGACATATTTGACAGACATGCTGCAGCAACTACTTGCATCTCAACGTCTCCTCGGTCCAGAAGGGCAACCAGGCAGTCTGCTACATCGTAGGCTCTCCCCTGGTTCAAACCGAACAGCAGTGTCATATCTGCTTAAGCAGGCAACCAGTGTCAGCTTGCCTGTGTTGTTTGGCATCAATATGTCCCACAGACATGACAAAAAAGCACCTTCACAAGTGGCTCGAGCCGTAATGACAGTGTTCACACGTCGCTTTAGAAATCTGATCGTGGGGCATACATGTACCCCTGTCCACAACGGTTACACTGGTCTCTGATGTGTGTTTTACCAGGGGGAACCTGATGCGCTTTCCTAAGATTGATATGAGCGAGGTCCTTGCCGAGGCATGGAACAATATCAAAACAAGATATCCATCCAGAGATCTCGAGGAATCGGATCTAGCAACAAAATATCCATCCAGAGACGTCTGGCCTGCCCAGCGTGCCAACATCCACGGCACACCCAGTTCGTAACAATGCGACGACACGGCACGATACCAGCAACTCTTGTGCAGCCCCGGCACTGAACTTAACGGTTCAGGTAATCCTGCAATCGGACTGGATTGATTAAGCACCGAGGTCATAAATAATGCCAGGGTCACGAGGAGTTCTAGTGAGGTTAGATATAAGCAGTCTTAGTCTGCCATTGACGGTCTCAGGATGGAAATCAGTATTGGCATTCAAAAAATGTGATCAAGTTGCCTGGGCCCTGGGACGCTGCTCAGGGCAGCATGCTCTGTGGTGTAATTGTAGTGGTTAATACATGTATAGCAGTAGGCCAATGGGTATCGCTTACATATATCGAATTTAGGGTTGAGCCGGCTACAAGGCGCCATTGTTGGCGCCATATGCATTCTTGCTACAACAATGACTATGATGTAAGTTCAATGTCCGAAAGCTTAGCAATACACTTCTACAAAAATAAGAAGTGAGTTAATATTACTGTGTATGGCTATACTAGGAAGCTAATATAAGAGAAGCACAATAACATTAATAATCAGGGGGAACGCATAAGATTGCATGCAAACGTCCTGGGCGCACCAGCCATGGCGCAGACGGTGCTGCAGCAGTTAGATTGCAAAGAGCAGCACTTGCGCGTACTCGTAGAGCCAAAGGGCCATACGCCATCAAATGCGACAACTCTTCAACCAGAGCACCCAACCCTGCCTCCGTCGCTAGCGGCCATTTCCCCGAGGTCGGTCGTGCCAGATATTGCAGAAACGCTAATGAGAGGGCCTGTTCCTCCCTATCACCTGAGCCACAGAAAACGATATGCATCCTCAATACATGGCCACGTCTAAACATACAGAGTATTTGTTGCCTATGTGTGGAAGGTCAGTGGGGCACTGTTTACATGAAGTTTGTACAGCAGCACAGAAGAAGCGTTCCATAGACATGATGCGGGACAGGCTTGCGTACAATCGTTGTCACTGCAATACCTGTATGTATTGCTATACATCCAAAGGAAGCTTCCAAGACTGGCAGCTACCAAAACTCCAACGTTTCAAATATCGTTTAGACAACACACATTGGGGTTTTGGTATTTAGTAAATTACGTAACTGCTAGGTTGCGTAAGTACTGCGAAGTAAACCGGCTGGAAATGAATCCGAACATGTGTTGTTCAAGTGTCGAGGTTAAGCGAGCTGCCCTTTCCGAGCAGTCTTCACAGGAGGGAGGATGAGGGCCCACTCTTCTCTACTGGAAGGAGGATCGGGGCAACAAAATCAGTAGTGTCCCCGAGCAACTAGTTCCCAATGAGACATTGCGTGCGACGCATCCAATGAGTTGCCCTGCAAGCGCGTGATGAAGCAGCCAAACGAATTGTAGCCCCCCATTTTAAGCCAAACGTTACGTAACGTATACTGCGCATTATGATTCATACATCAACATACCCTATCGCACATGCCCTTCCCAGGAGGGGCCAAGTCCCAGGTGTGTTCAATTTTCACACAGTTAAAAGGATTTAAGCACAGTGCGGTGGAAACAAAGGCCAACTGCGACACACACACACACGCACACACACACACACACACACACACACACACACACACACACACACACACACACACACAGACACGTGCGCGCGCGCGCACACACACACACACACACACACACACACACATGCACGGCCGCACACGCGCACGCACGCACGCACGCACGCGCACACGCACACGCACACACACACACACACACACACACACACACACACACACACCACACACACACACACACACACACACACACACATGCACGGCCGCACACGCGCACGCACGGGAGATGGGAAGCCGATCAATGCAGGGGCACACCGTCCTTGATGCAAGGCAGGAGGGCCCTCATCCAAGGGGTTCCGGTCACTGGAAAGGCCGTAAAATCACTTTCTACAGCCAGAGCAAGCAATGCTTCCAAGGCCCCCTTCCGTGCCTGTGCATCCCATGTACGTCCCTGGCGAGTGAATTTCCAAACCGGCAGGTTGGTACATGTGATGCGAGGGTAGCTTCCCCGCTATTCAGAATTCACATGGGTAAACCAAGGGGTTGCTCTCACTCCTTGTCGATAAGAGCAGCAACGTATCCGTCCATGGACAATGGGAGTCCCAAAACTTGGGACTGCAGCGGTATTTAGGTTATACAAGCGTGTAAGTTGACAATCACTGCCGACGGGCGGACATGCTGAATACTTCGGAATTCGGCTCCTGAAGTTGAGCTCAAGATATTGAGAGGCATGAAAAAGTAGAAGCACTACTGATCATGATCATGAGTGTTCGCATTCCAGATGTGAAATCATCATGTATACTTTCCAGCCAATATCAGCAACACAGCTGGTGTTTACACCCATGCTATAACTAGCTTGTTTACTCTAGTGTGGCCATGATTGCTGAGACTCACGTGACGTGCACGCATGGTTCTCGTATATATGCATCAACCTTGCAAGAGAGTTCCTATGTTGACGTGCCCCAATCAGGTGATTTCCAAGTGGGTGCCGTCACAACAAGAAAGCTGTTCCAGTATCTCAACTACTCATAGCTATAGGAAGGGATATTCGCAAGGCTGTTTTAGTAAGCGTCAGTGTACCTCTGAATACTGAGAACGAAGAAGCTGGAATAGTTGGGGAAGCGTTCCCAACCGCAATGCAATGGTGGCCGCACATGGGGTCCCCTCGACAAGTCTTCCCAAGGCTTTTGCGCACAGTGCCTGAACATGGCATGACTTGCTCCCGTCCTGCGGGCTAACTACGTGTCATTGAACGGCACTTGGAAGAAACAAAATCATATTTGAAGGGTACTGTGCAGCCAGAATAATCATCAGCAATACTATTTGGCTGGCCAACAACTCAGCAAACCATATGATTGAGTGTTGGCTCACATTAACGAAAATGACGGCGGATGAGACAGGCGGGTGCAGAGGGATACGGCACCGTGTATCCTTGAAGGGCCTTCTGAGTCGAAAACTTGGTGACGTCCCGGCATCCCTAAAAGTCATGATTTTCCCGGTTTACGTGGATCTTTTTAATACTTTACACGGTGGTCCCTCGCAAAGCCACCGTGGGTATTCCATCCCAAAACACCGTCAGGCTTCGCACACTCTCCCAACCGCATGCGCAGACAGCTCACGCCATTCCTAAAAATAGCCCTTTAACCCCTGCCAAGATAAAATATCAAGGATGGTTACAACCCTCTTTCGTGCTGGAGACTTTTAAATGCATTCTGGCACCCGTGTCATTACCTCAAGCACTCACAGGTCAAAGGAAAGAACGATTGGTAGGGAAGGCAGAATCCATAGCTTTCTGTGCGCATCATGGTCACGTGACCAGCCAATCAAGTATGGCGCACCAGCCAGTCACGCATGACGCATGGCAAATGAAGCAAAACTTGAGCATGAGGATGCACCTGGAGGGCCGACGAGAGGGCAGTCAGCATGGCTTCCACGGAAGTCTCAGTGTGCTTACATATATGAAGACAAGTAAGTGCCGCAGCCTCCTGGTTCTTGGCAGGACCTGTTTGCAGCATTCCGATCACCAGCAGCAGGCCCTGCCATGATCCACACCATCTCTCAACCCTGATCTTACCCTTAGTCTTGCCAAGCAGCCTCACGTGACAATCTCGTCGTTGGAAAACTTTTCCATGAGCTGAAACAGTTTATCCTCCCGTCATCCAGACTCTTGTACGCAAAGAAAGACCCCAGAGAAATCTAATAACATAAGGAAAAGGGGGGGGGGGCAAGGAAAGGCAGATGAAAGCAGGCGTGCTAGCACGTACATTGCAGGTGCACGCATGCACATCCACTGGTACACGAACACAGTATAAACAGCCCCCATATGCATGCATGCGCAGGTGAAGGGGGGAGATGGGAAAAAGAGAGAGCTTACCCCCTCGAGGGAAGGGGCGGGGGGGTTAAGACTGACAAGGCCAAAAGATAGAGAAAGGGAGAGTTAGAAACCAGGTGAGAAGAAAGGGGAGACGGGACTTAACGAGGGAGAGGGACAGAGGGGGGAAGGAGATGGAAGAAGGAGGGAGAGAGGGAGAGAGAGAGAGAGAGAGAGAGGAGAGAGAGAGAGAGAGAGAGAGGGAGAGAGAGAGGAGAGAGAGGAGAGAGAGGGAGGAGGGGGGGAGAGAGAGGAGAGGAGAGAGGGAGAGAGAGGAGAGAGAGAGAGAGGGGGAGGAGAGGAGAGAGAGAGAGGGGGGGGGGGGGGGGGGGGGGGGGGGGGGGGGGGGGGGGGGGGGGGGGGGGGGGGGGGGGGGGGGGGGGGGGGGGAGACAGACAGACAGACAGACAGACAGACAGACAGACACACACACACACACACACACACACACACACACACACACACCCACCCACACCCACACACAGACACACACACACACACACAGAGGGGGAGAGAGAGAGAGAGAGAGAGAGAGAGAGAGAGAGAGAGAGAGAGAGAGAGAGAGAGAGAGAGAGAGAGAGAGAGAGAGAGAGAGAGAGAGAGAGAGAGAGGAGAGAGAGAGAGAGAGAGAGGGAGGGGGGGGACCACGAAGGGCAAAGGTTTGCCACAACAGTATATGTAGCATGCAAGTAGTTTACAGACATATAAATCCAGTACTTAAAAACTACGCTATACGTCCTTAAAACGGGGCGAAGATAGGGGCAAGGGCGTACGTCATTTTCTATAACAGCCTCGCAGTTACTCTTCGACGTCGTCAGCAATGAAAGACAATCCACTATCAGGGACTCACAGCCATCGCCCTCTTTCACGCGAAGGGTCTGCCTGCAAAGTGCTGCGACCACCCCCATCTGCTCGCAAACACGTGTAAGAGCATGTAGATGTCTTCAAGCACGTGCCCATAGGGGAATTACCCATTCTGAACTTCCAGCATACAATGCATGTTGACGTGTGCATTCCCTCAAACGGTACTGTCCATTAGAAAAAGTGTGAAGTGTGTATGGCCCGGCACACGCGGAGGAGTTAGTATGTAAGCACCACAAACACGCCCCGGTCCATAACTGACAACCCCACCTGAGAAAGTGTCCAGTGTGAAGAAGGGTCCTCCCGCAGGACGAGTTGGATGACACCCATTGCCGGTGGGGCAACATCCACCGGACCGCTTATTAACAATTTGACGATGACCTTCAAGTGTTTATCTTGCTGCACCACAGGCCCAGACCTTGTCAGACTCATCACATACCATCCAAATGTTCACCTAAGAGAGCACAGTCGACGCCCAAAAGCGGTGCAAATGTGAATTACTCTGTCTGAGGGGCTTGGGGCTCAAGACTTTCGAAATGTGCTTTGTAGAGCGAGCCATCTGTGATGACATTGTTTGAACTGGGGAAGGTCACCAAGAGCTCTTTTTCTTTTGGTCCTTCCTGACCAAATGTCTGCCACTCGAAGGACTGAGTTTCATGGACTACAGTTTCATCTGTTCCAGCCAAAATGACTGCGTGAGCGGAACCTGCATCTTTGGGACAGCAGCCCATGGATGCCTCTCCAGATGAAGTCCTGCTCAGCCCCGGGCCAACGGGGACCCTGCGTTCCCAAGGGCAGGCCTGCCAGATGGGAAACCGAAATGAACGGAAGTTGAGGGTCCTCAGATTACTCATCTGCGAGGCAGTGATCACAGTCATGACAGACTGGCACCCTCACGCCGGTGCTCTACATCAATTGTGCTTAAGTTGTGCGATGGCTCTTCGAAACAACATCAGTCATCTTGACAAAAGTGTTTCAGGAAATCTGAATGTTGGTGAGAGGTTGGGCGCCTGAAGCTTGTGCTGCGATGTGGGTATGTGAATAAGTGTGACAACGGATTCCCCAGATGAAGGGGGTCTTGTATCCCGCTCTCTACCGTCCATAGCATGGCATGTCTCGGGCAGGGTAGGCGTCTCTCATCTTGGTGCTCGCAAGGCAGCAAAGAGGCCAACAAAGCACTCGCGTTGGCTTACCTCAGAGATGACGGAGAGGCAGCCCTTGTCTTGCGCCAACAAATGCAATGCGGTCATAGCAGGCCTAAGTGCGGCAGCATCCCCTCTGCGCAACAGATGCAGTATTGGCTTGACAAAGCGCGCCCCTCCGCTTAGCTGCACCCTGACAGACTGATTGCCTGCTGCACATGATATGAAATGTGCAGCTGCACACCTACATTAAAGCCAACCCCAACCCCACCATCACAAGCTATACATAATCCTACGGCCTGTATTGTAAGCTGTGTATAAGCCAACGTCTCCTCCGGCTCTTCAACATATGCCACACCACAACAGTACACTAGTGGGATGAGACACACGGTTGCAAGGCCTTAAACACACGACATACGAATCGACGATTGTTTTGATACGATGCTTTGTACACCAACTATGTGGTCAGGAATCATATTAAATGACGTAATGAACCCTGAACGTAATGACCCCTTTTCACTGGTTCAGAGGCCTCTACCAGCGGCTGTGGTCATGTCTACATTTCCATTTGAAGAGAAAAGAAAATCCCCTCTAGGTGGCTGCTAATTGAAGAGGAAAGTACCCACCTGGCATCAGGGACATCCGCTTTCAAGAGCCACAGAAGGCAACGCGAGGAGACGCTCAGCTCACCGGCAACCATGTTCTCCGTCATCGGCCCACTTCCTGTTTGAAACAGGAAATTTTATAAGCAAAAAGCACCAGCGGCATAACCCAGTGCACTTCAATGCACACCATTAGCGAACTTCCACGTATCCAGAATAAAAGCGTAAGTTTATAAGGTGTGAACTTCCAACAGAACTCTCAGGTCACGCATGTATGGATACGGTGGTGGGAGTTGGAGGCCAAAACCCTTTTCCCTCAACCCCCCCCCCCCTTCCCCCACACACATGTGAACACTCCCACAGCTACTCGACACACACTCATACAGACTTGCAAGCACAACCAAACACAACTGGGCGGACAAGGTCACACATGTACACTTACAGACCCACACACACCCACACCCACACCCACGCACCCACCCCCACACCCACACCCACACCCACACCCACACCCACACACACACACACACACACACACACACACACACACACACACACACACACACACACACAGAAACACACACACACAGAGGAAGGAGGGGGGACGGGGGGGGTTGAGAGAGAGGTGGGGAAGACACCCGCGCCCACGTTGGCCCCCCAAAACACGCGCACACGCACACGCACACGCACGCACGCACGCACGCACACACACACACACACACACACACACACACACACACACACACACACACACACACACACACACACGCGCGCGCGCGCGCACGCACGCACGCACGCGCTCACGCACACACACGCGCAGGCAGACACACCCCCAAACACACACACACACACACACACAGAGACACACACACACACACACACACACACACACACACACACACACACACACGCGCGCGCGCGCGCGCACGCACGCACGCACCCACGCACGCACGCACCCACGCACGCACGCACATGCGCAGGCAGACACACACACACACACACACACACACACACACACACACACACACACACACACGCACGCGCACACACACACACACACGCACACACGCACCGCATGCACAACCAACTAAACAACTTCCACAATTGGATATAAGATCTAGAAGCAGAATCTTGATCACTACCCTACGCAGGTTAGCAAGCCTAAAGTGAATAATTGTGCTTCTCACATAGGAAGACAATTTGCGAAGGACACTTGCCTACACGCAATAGATGGCGCACCTCTCGTGAAGAGGGAGGTATATCCCAGCCCCCGCTCTTCCCCCTGTGCCACCTCCTGATCCGACAGAAGATCTTCGTAGAAGTGCGAGTCCATGACCCCCCGCCCCCCTGGAAACCACACCACTTCACACCACCCACGCCCACATCTCCCCCACCCATATCCCGCCCACCCACGCGCGCGCGCGCGCGTGTGTGTGTGTGTGTGTGTGTGTGTGTGTGTGTGTGTGTGTGTGTGTGTGTGTGTGTGTGTGTGTGTGTGTGGCTCTCTCTCCCTCTCGCTCAACCCCCCCCCCCCCCTCTCTCTCCGTATGTCTCTGTGTCTGTGTGTGTGTGGGCGGGGGGGGGGGGGGCGCTAGCGCGCGCACGCACACACGCACGCGCGCGCACACACACACCCACACCCACATACACACACACACACACACACACACACACACACGCACACACACGCACGCACGGACGGACCTACGCATGCGGACCGACACACATGCACCCAACCGCACACGTCTACATACTGCTTCTGCATGTGTTTCATGGACCCACTTGACGAACAATATGTGTGTCACTACTTGGTAGACAATGTGCCTGCAGTTAAACTGGCAATATGTGCCGCGCTCCGCCAAGAAGAGTGCCCAACACCTCACCGTGGCTCAATGCCCTTCACTCCCAATGCATTTGCCTCTGCACCGAGAAACGTCCCCCAACACGCTTACCAAAACTTCGTGCTGAGCGCATACCGGGTGGGCATCGCCAACAAGCTTGTTATGCGACGCCCACCCAGTAGGTCCGGGTGCTTCGTGCCTCGAACGCCGGACCTACTTGAAAGGCGTGTTCCGAACGGCAGATTCCGCGTCTGCCACTACTGACGCCACGAAAAGTTATCATGCCAGAGGTCCACAGTACAGACCGCATTTCAGATGCAGAGCATCCAGAGACAGCGCACCTTCCATGCCATTATTATTGATGGAATATGGGTCTCTTTGTTTAGTGGGGGTACTGGGACCAGGAAGCTGTATTGCAGAGGCCAAAATGTCAGAAGCCCCAGCCGGGGTGACAAGGTCCTCCACTGCTTGCAGAACAGCTGCTTCCGCAAGCGGTTCTTTCCCTTTTCCAACCACCAGGTCCTCCAGCCAGGCCCCCAGGACTTTGAGGATCGCAGCTGCCATCCCCCGGCCCTGCCACCCAGACCGACGTGGCGTTTTGAGAACCGGCCAGCTGCCATGGCACATCGGACTCTAAAGAAAGCTCTGAAACCGATGTAGCTTGAGCTCTAGCATATATATATGCTAGAGCTCAACGTATCTATATATATAGATACGTTGAATATGTTTTCGCTAGTAAATTTGGCATAAAATTCCTAGTGATTTCAATATCATCAAAACTCCTACTACTGAGGAGCACCCAGAGGGCGTTGTCAGGAATCCATGGAGCACACTGGGACGCATGCTGCACTTAAATATGCGATTCTGGGCGCGAACTCGAGTTGCTTGCGCTTGCAGTGCGCTAATGGAGTTTTACTTCGTGATCACACCTGCACTAGCAAGTTATAACTTGCTCCCTCCAGGGAGATCCCGCGGGGTGAGGGGTGTGGGGATCCGAGCCATATATTAATTATGACTTATTCCAAGAATTTCTGCACCGTATTTGCCCTAACCATTACAATGTTCAACCGCGTGGCAGCCTGTGCGCTGATGGTCATGGGACGAAAGGGGATGGAAGCTTATCCACAGCCAATCCGAGCAAATCCGTAATATACAGGTACACTAAGGTCATGCACTCAGGAAGACCCAGAAGCAAAGATAGAATAACACGAGGGAACCCCCCCGGGGGGGGGGGTGATGCAGTCACGCACGGAGAAAGGCAGGGGGGGGGGATGCAGTCATGCACAGGGGAAAGAACTCACCGTTTTTGACAGCTTGTGACGGAGGACCATTGTAGACAAATGTCTAACGAGGCGGGGTAGACCCAAGTCAAGTAGGGCTAGTAAGACCCCCGTCCTCTCCGCCTGCAGGCCCAGTTTGCTCCACTGCCAACCAGCCTGTCCCAGCACCCCCTGGCCATCACTCATATCAACCTTATAAACTCATCAATATGCATAGCATTACTTAGTGGGCGATACGCAAAGACAGCGCAGCCAACAAATATTCTACTTGTCCGGAAGAAGTCTGAAAGGAGATTTGCATGGCATTCCACCCAAAAAGTAGTATGTTTACAGCTTCCGTGGGGATCCGGCCTCTTCACTTAAAGCTGCACAGCATTATAAGTGTTCGGCAGTGCCTTCTGCCAGCCCCTAACTGCTGATGAGGTCCTAGTACCATATTCTAGCCACTGTGAGCCCGTGTGAGGACCCGGAGCCCCTCACATACATATGCAGACTGCCCAACGTGGAATCGCTGCAAGTCTGTGAAACTGTGTGCGTTTATAGAAATGTGCACAGTTGGCCAGCATGCGTAGCCGACCTATTGGGCACTTGTTCACAGAATCAGACGTGACAAGTGCTGCAAAGTAGCACGCATGTGACATGTCTGCTACTATGTCGAAGTCATAACCAAACATGTTAGTACGCATACCAAACATATCATATGCGAACACGTCGAGCGCCAACAGAGGAGCCTTGAAGACAGCAGACTCGCAGCAAAGGTATTATTTCATACCAGTCTGAATCATCAAGCGGATGTACAAAAGAATGTACTTCAATTCATTCCAGAGCAGTCCACGGTACTGACATGATGTTACAGACAGCAGCAATTGCAGTACGTACTGTATACACGGGCTGACACAATTCGCATCCATGGTTACATTTTCAGTCAACGTCTCTTGCCAATAATGGGGCCTGTCGTGGTTTCCCCATGCACAGGGAAATATGCACTCACGCCCACCCTGGCGGAAATGTGTTAAACAGAGTGTAACAGAAATCCAGGTTGACAAAAGAGACTGGAATGCAGCACTGCCAGTGTACTACCAGTGTCGGCCCCGGAAACCGGAACAGTACGCACTCGTGGGCCGCAGATCAGCCCCATGCCTTCAACGGCATAGCCTGAGAAGCGCTGCACCTGGTGCACCAGCATGTGGAGTCGAAGCAGAGCGCCTTCTGTCTCGGAAACTCCACCCCGGCTCAGGATGACTCTCCCCAGCTCTCCGGCCTGCCGCACGCTGTCGGATGGCATTGCATTAGTGGGTGTTACACTCAAGACCACCTCCTCCCGATCCTCCTGCAGGATACGTCGCTAAGATCAGGGCTGAAGTAAACATGGGAGGGGAATGTGATATTCACAATGACAACACATGGAATCTGCAGTTGGTTGTATCCATGCCAACAGCAATAGAACACGGAAAAGAGAGGGGGAGGGGGGGAGGGGCAACACCCCAAAGACACCAACCTTGTAAACACCCCCGTGCCCCCCTCCCCCCAAAAAGGGCTGTAAACAGACTGTAAAACTTTAAAAATTAGCAGCATTCCCAAGCCCACTAGCGCGGTTCCACCCACCAGGCAACATTAAACCGACTCACTCCCATTCCAGACCCACAAACGAGGCCACTAGGTCCAACCGCTCGCCCACCTACCCAGTTTTCCCATGGGCCCCATCGCTCGTACCCACCCACCCAGAAGGCACCCACGCACAACTCAAAATATACATCCGTTGTGTCCAATCTCCCCCCCCCCCCTTTCTTGCTCCCTCCCTCTTGCACGATGCCTTCATGGACATACGCTTGCGTCTCTCTCCGTCTCTCTCTCTCTCTCTCTCTCTCTCTCTCTCTCTCTCTCTCTCTCTCTCTCTCTCTCTCTCTCTCTCTCTCTCTCTCTCTCTCTGTGTGTGTGTGTGTGTGTGTGTGTGTGTGTGTGTGTGTGTGTGTGTGGTTGTGTGTGTGTGTGTGTGTGTGTGTGGTTGTGTGTGTGTGTGTGTGTGTGTGTGTGTGTGTGTGTGTGTGTGTGTGTGTGTGTGTGTGTGTGTGTGTGTGTGTGTCGCGCGCGCGGGGGAGGGGGAGAGTATGTGCCGTAAGCAAGAACGCTACTTTTTTCTCTCACTTTTGACGAGTCCCACTCATCCTCACGCCAAGCAATTGCTACAAAACCAACAATCACTTCTGATTTGAGCAGCCATAAACCACAAAAGGCGGCAGCATGGCACATTCTTCTTCTCGAGAATGCTCAAGCTCGTGCACGCCTGGATGAATAGCTTTTGTGACTGTCGAAGCCAGAGCTGGCCATGCAGGCACTCAATACATTTTACAACCCTACTTCACTCAAGACATGAGTTGGTGGGAGGGTGGGGGGATGCAGTATGCAGTGAGAAGTTGACTTGAAAAGAGAAACAACACCGTGCTGGCACCTTTGTGACCGGTGTCTTCCAATCACCCGGGGCACCAACTGACAAAAAGTCTGGCAGTCAAAAAGCCTTGGTTGCCACTTCAAACAAGTGGCGCAAGAGCCGTACATGCGGTGTCATAGGTTGAGGATGCCCAACTTGACGTGCAGCACGGCGTTCCCTCCAAGCAGCGCTCCTGCTCCTTGCTGTGTCATGAATCTCCTGCCAGGCCCGACGGTGCTGCTCCTGCCCCACACGAGCACCAAGCAAAGATCCACGAGCAGCGAGGGCTTGCGTCTGTCGGCCCTGCCAGCCCTCTTCAGCATCCCCCAGGGGCTCACTTGGCCGGTCCCGCTGTCTGCCTTTGGTTATACCTCTTGCAAGGCTCACCCATCTTTGATCCTCTTCCTTGGTAACCAAGGCGTGATGGCCACTTCTCTCACGGCGGACATGGTCCCAAGGACTGATAGCGGCCTGACCTTGACTTGCTGTGACCTTCTGCCTCGTGGCCGCTGAGCCAAAGCTAACGGGGTCGGTCCTTGCAGCAGAAGGATAGGCAGCCTCAGTAGGCGGGGAAGCGCTGCGGGTGCGCCTTCGATGCCCATCAACAGAATGTCTCTCCCCGCGCTGCCTGGCTGGAGCGGCATGCCTGACTCTTGACCAAAGCAAGGCTGGCACACCACCCGTCATGCCTGTCTCTCGACCCTCTGGGTCTCCTGTATACGGCAGGCCACCAGATGGCCGGTGGGCCATCTTTTCTCGAGGAACTGGGGAATTGTCTTCCAGGCCGAGGATCTGCCCAACTTGTCGTGTTCCTGCAGGCTGCGCAAGCTCCGCTCTGCTGCTTTCCTTGTTCCCTACTGTCATCAGCGGTGGTCTCTCACATTCGATGTGTGACAGCTGAGACGCTCCCTTCCCCCACGTGGGATTAGAGGCTCCCAAATCCCTATCACAGTCAGCGCCCCTTGGTTGATTCAGCCCAGCCTTCCAACTCCGTCTTCCCCCGTTATGGGGCCATTCGGCTCCAACGGCCGCAGCCAGATGACTTTGCGGCTCGGGATGACATAGATCAAGCCCTTGTTGAAGTAGACTCTTTCTTTGATGAGTTTCCATGGAAGGTCCAGAGATCTCAATGTGGCCTCCTGCACCCACATATGGAACCAGTGCCGGCAAGCCCTGTGCGCCACGCCTGAAATCGGCACCCAGCCCATCCATTACAGTAGGCGGGTTCCGCTCTCCACAGCTCAAATGGGCCGCTCCCACATTAAGAGGAAATTCACTCCCATGCGGTGCTTGGACACTTGCCTGCTCCTGATGCGTGCTGGTGTCATCATCCCATAGCTGCGATGAACCTCTGTGGGGCGACTCCAGGGAGTTGTCAGCTGATCCCGGGGCAAACATGTGTCCAGCCTGCTCTTCAGCCCACGTTGAAGGCTGCCCAAGGCCCGGTTCGATCCCCCAGCCGCTCCTGCGCAGACCGGCCGAAACCTGGTGCATGTGTGCGTCCATGGCAAAGCCGACACGTCCAGCGGGTGAACACTCCAAACCCCCGCCTCCAAATTCTTGTGAATCCCATGGCGGAGACAGGTCTGTTATGGTTTCCAGTGCAACGGCCCGGCCTTCGCCCCATTCCGGCTTGGAGCTAAATGCAACATTCGCCACCTCCCCCATGGCCCGGCCCTTCCCAGATCCACAGTTCACCCTTGGCGAAGGGTCTGTCCATGGAGTTCTTATGCTATTTGGGCTCGGTTGCTCAGCCAGTGTTCGTTCACGCTCTCCCGCACCAGAACTAACAGGCGCATGTGCTAAAGTCAGATGTAACAACGCTCTCTTCGGCAGCTCCTGATGCCTCCGTGTGTCGCAGAGCTGATGACAGGACGACAAGGGCTTTAAGTGGCCAGGAGAGCGAGCACCAGCAGCTGTACCGCCGCCCACATTAGCGGATCCCTGAGGGACCAGCGCTGAACCGTCCACATGAGGGCTCTCTTGTATGGCAAAACCAGCACCGCCCACCTGAGCGGTCTTCTGCTCATCCTGGGACGCTTCCGCAGGATTGTTCCCAGCGTGAGCCCTGCGGTCCGGCTGTACAAGCTGGCGCTCACGAGTATCTTTTGGAGTGTATGGCGCGCCTGCATTACCCCGGCTCTTTAAAGAGAAATTTCCTGGTGGTTCAAGCACTGTTCCACCCATCTCCGGCCAAGGCTCCAATTGGGAAGTCCCACGAGGCGCCACAAACGGCAACGGATCAGGAACATGCGCTTCCCGACTACTGAATCCAAGACTGTCATACTGCACAGGACTTGATCTGATTCTCGCACTGCTTGAACTCCCATTGGGGCTTCGGAATCTCTTCAAAGGCACATCGGGACTGGGGAACCTCTGTTGGGGCAAGGTTCTCCGAGACTCCCTGTCCATGCTGTTGGAACGGCAGGCACGAAACTTTCTGTCAGGTGTCAACTCAGTATCCAGCTGCAAGCGCTGTTCCGTGTTGGAAGACTCCACGAGCAAAAGCTGCCTTTTGGACGCTACATCTTGCTGACTTGACAGTCCACGCGCTCTGGTGACACGCCCCTTCTCCCTCGAATCGAGCAGGAGAGGGGCGGAAAGGCTGTGATGGAAAGGCGCAGGTGTCGCACCCTGCGACATGGGGCGAAGCCCAGCCGCTGGGATTGGATGCGGACCAACAGGAATGGACATTCTCGCCTGCACAACATGTGGATCCGGCCTGCACAACATGGGATCCCGCAATTCTGCCTTAGTGTCACGTGCCAGCCCTGCGCATCCTGTAATTGACGGAAGGCTCTCCGTCCTCGTTGTGGGCTCCCTTGCCTTACAAGCCAACACGGTTTGTCTTGTCTGTGTACCCGAGCCTTGAATTGCGGGTGTGGCTTTCAAGTGCCCGAAGCCATCTGGGCTATGCTGACTCGTTGGAGCCAGATGTTGAACGAGGCAAGGAGACTTCCCTTCGCCTGTACAACATGTTTCTGGAGCTGCTGCCCCATCAAGAGTCTCAAGCGGGCTTGGAGATGCCACTGTCCCTGCCGTTGACAACACAAGCAGTCTGTTTGCTTTCGGAGCCTGACTATCTGTGCCTCCATCTGCACCTGCTTTGGAACAGTCTTCGACATTGCATCCAGATGAAGCGTCGCCGCTCAAGGGATAATAACGGGGACGATGTTTTACAGATGCCTTTTGAGCTGGGGGTGGTGAAAAAGCAACTTCTGACGGCAACGATGACCCAGAATGTGCTGGTGAAGGAAGGTCTGGTTGCATGGCAGGAGGCCTCGAGGAGGGCAGTGTATGCTCATGTGCTGGCAGCTGAGGTCGAGGATGCTTTGGACGATCACTACCACGCTGCTCTGCCTGCTGCGCACAAAAGAACCTCAGCTAATCTGCCGGACCTCTCCACGACAAGCACGCTTAGCCGAGGTTAAGCCCAGCCATGTGTGCAAGTGATAGTCCTGCTCGAGAAGAACAAATTCCAGGGACCTGAACGGTCGCGGGTTTAGCCCACGGGAAGATCGCTTCATCATTGTGGAGCTACTATGGAGGAAGGTCACTAAGGCCGACAACACATCAGTTCAGAAAGAGCAAGTGCCAAGACTACTTTACAGTCCCAGTTCTGGATCTGCGCATCCGTGCGCGCATGCGTGGCTTCCTCTGGATGCTGGTTTCTGTTGCAACAACAATAACAACAACAACAACAACAACAACAACAACAACAACAACGGAATAAAATGAGGATCATCATTCAGAATCATGTACTAGTCCTTCCTCTGCACAAGGCAACGTAGGTACTGGTACTGACGCACGCATACAATTGCAAGGTATTATGTATGTTGTATGTGTCCTCGTCCAGAACTGTTTTCTGTGATAACATAAACGACTGTTTGCAAGTGGTTACATAACAACTGTTTGGAGGAGAGGAACGCTTTCTTCCTGCACCGTAGATCAAGGTATATATCACACTACAGAGCACATTAAAAATTAATTTTATTTGGTTTGAACAACACCTCAACGCCGAAGCTAAAATGCAAGTGACCCGTACAGGTAGTAGTCTGGTTTTGGAGGGCTGATAAGTCTCCAGGAGTACTGTCCACGCCAAAGAGCACTTATTGACTCATGAGAGCAGATCAAGAGCAAGGGTTGCAGGGACGGACCTGAGAAGGTAAATCTGGGGTTGGATAGATTGTTGTGACTGGTGTTGCACGGGAAGGTGACAGATCCCGCTTGCGGCGATGACGGAAGATCTTATGCCACATTACTCTGCTCTATTTCAAGCTCTTGGACAGGTATCCGAACAATCTTCAACCAGGACGATCCTGTATCACCTGAAGAAACATCTGCAAGTAGGTCAGTGGATAGATCCAAAACTTCAGGCCTCGGTATGGACCACAAAACCGATCGAAGTAATATTTTACAAATGATGGTGTACGCACGTAGCAGTTCGATCATGTGTAATGATCTATCTGATCTGGGTAGAAGCCGGTAAGTCATCGAGGATACGCCCCACCGTTCCGGAAAATTGTTCGAAAGTAGAGAACCAGGTACAAAATGAAACAAAACATTTTATTCTAGCATTTAATGGCACTGCGGAGTAGAAGCGCTCATGTGGTAACTTCCGTTCGGAACCTTGGCCGTGGAGACGACGATCCTAGAACCCAAATTGGACAACCGCTCCAAAGCCTTGACTGGAGAACTTGATAGCGTTTTTATGATAAGTATGTTCTTGGGGCCACATTATCGCCGGGAAGCTCGCTTGCTTTTGTGGGGTTCCTCGTTTAAGTTTCCTCAGGTCCCAAGAAGCGAGGCGGGCGCAGATCTGCGGGAAATGGTCTCCTCCAGGGAGTCCCGAGCAAGGCACTGCGGCAGTGCACTGTGTTCTCAACGCTGTTTTCGCAACATCGGCGGGCTGACGGGCCTACGGTAGGCCGCCTACCCACACGTAGGTACTACCAAGCCTGGGTAGGCTACTCACATGCCCACCTGCTGCAAGCACGTCAGTCGGTACAAAATTCGTCCGGCCCATCCTCCCTTCATGTCAATCAACTAATATGGCGAAGATAACTACTCAGACGTCAACATTTTTATTGATATTATAATCTTGTTATTCTTTAAGACGTTCATCAATGGTAGGCTTAAAGTTAGTTAGCGAGGAAGCAGGGGGCGTACATTCGGGTCGCCTTGTCGGTTCCTGGATGAGGGAACCTCGGAAAAGCGATATGTATGCATATTCTAGGCAACTCGACATGATGAACATCAAAGGGATCAGAAAGTTTGCAGCCCTGAACTTGTTTAAAAGTCTGGAGATACATACTGACAATGTTGGTAAGACCAGTCTTTATGCCTTGGAACGGGTTGTTCGAATCTAAAATTTTGGAGAGATATTACTTTCGTTTTGAAATACAACGCTAGCTACTTTCTACCGAGTTGTGAAGGCTTGCCGCTTTAATGTGTTTCAGGATTGTCGATGTCTATGGCAGCTCCGGGAGTGCCCTTTACTGTAAAAGAAAATTATTTATGGTCAAAGAAAACTGCCATGAAACGAAGAGATGGGAAGCTGGGTTATCAGCATGGAGCACTACAGACAACTGTAAACGGCCTTCAGGTGGAGGCGAGCTGGGGACATCCAAACCCAGGTGGATACCCAGGGGCAACTTTTCTTTGAGAAGTATGCTTAGCATGGCAAGGGTTACTTCGAGTGGGAACTTCGGCCTATACTTGCGGAAGATATTTGCGTCCAGTCACAAATAGGAAGATGCCTTGACCTTGTAGCTAACAAACTTGGATGGACAATTATTGAAGGCATAGATGTGTGGGATACAACCTGTGACATCAAGAGAGGTTTCGTACGTAGGGGCACCTGCGAGCATGCACTTTCAAGGACCAAACTAAAAATAAAATGAAACGGTCGAACTTTGTCGCCCTCTCCTCTTCTGCTAACTCCCCCCGGAGTTCTATTATTGAAGGGATAATGGAATGGGGCCAGCTTGAGCGAGTGAGGGGGAGGGGTCAGCTGTAGCAAAGGAGAGGAAAGCCTAGAGAAAGATAGAAGATGAAATGATTATTGTAACCTTCGGGGCCGGGCTCTATTGTTTGGTTCTTCAGTTGTTGTGTGCAACCACAGGCCATTGGGCTTTAACTTAATGTAAATGTTCTCAGAGTCGAGAACATGTTGCGATTAGTGTGCAACGTGCCTTTCTGGTATGCTGAACAATTTACTCGGCCAGCAGTACCTAAAGCAAGCACTGCATATTTTTTGTATAAGGACATCTATATGTTAAAACTACGTAGTACACAGTGGACAGTACGACTATGACAGAGGGCATGAACCATCCAGAAAGGCCAAAGATGGGCTAAAGTTAGTGCGGGCGAGCGCCTGCACACATGCTTGAGTTCACAAAAGCAAATTGGCTGTGTGAGGCGCTGGTGTAGCAATTCACCTTATTATGCATTTATGTTATTTACACATTTTATCAAGAAGGTGGGCCGGAGGTTTCGATCGGCAGATTGGGTGCCACTAGTCACGTGTGATATGCCTATCTAGCATTCCCCTTTTCCTTACTGTCTGTTACATCCGTGCACGCACACAAAGCAGAGCCCCTGATTAAGGCAGCCCTGCAGCAATGTCTGTGCAAAGCAGGGGTACCAGGTATGTTGGACAGATATGATCTTACCACAGTCAACTGGATAAGAAGCCTTGCGAAGTGTCAAAAGTGCAGGAATGGAAGGACATTAGCATCTGGATCATATATGCATGTTAACACTCCCCCCTATGCAAATGTGCTTTTTTGTTGCTCTCGCAGTAATGTTAGCTGCGAGAGCCACCATGAAATTTTTCAAACAAAAGTGTTGTTGCACGGCTGCATAGTTGCATTTAAAGACTCAGTCTCAACAAGCTTACGCATGGACTTTTCTTAGCTGGGGCTTACAAAGGATGTGGCTTTTGCAGGGAAGTTTGTGGAGTTCTATAGCTTGGATGACCAAGACAAAAACACTCTTGTTGTTCGTTCAGTTACAGAGATTAATGGAGAAGAAATCTCGGGAATGCAGGTATGCTTTCAGCTTCACATGCACGGATCTTTCCGTCAAATGGCTCACATAAAATTGGTATCATTACTCAAATGAAAAAGGTTACTAATGAAAACGCTGCAGTGCCACATGGGACAATATGCTGTGCTATTCGGTTTTTTTGTCCCGTGCTTGTCAACTTGTTTGTTGGGGCATGCATGTATGTTTGGGCCCTGGCTTGACCTTTTTGAAGGTGCTGCAGGTCTACAGAAGGATATAGCTGACATACCATGTCACTCAGGATCTTCTGATCGCTCCCTGTTCTCGAGCATATCGGGCCTTGAGTTGACTCTATCCCTTGAGAAAGATCCTCTGACCCAGTCTAACACTGGGTTGAAGTGGGCAGTAGGTTGGTTGAAAAGCATTTTTAGTTATCATCCCTTCAGCCATAATGGCTGGTCCTGGATGTAATATTTCCTTTCTCCTGATTACTTTATACTTCAGTACATTCCACATTGTATTGAACTTCCGTATTGCACAAAAAAAAAGGGGGGGGGGGTTTGAAAGGATTATTTGTGGCAGAAGTTACTGACGTCTATGACTAAGTTGCTGTTTTCTTTACACCAACAATACTAAAATAGTTAGAAAGTCAGCCACAGACTCGGCTTTGTACGTTATTACTGATTTGAAGGGAATGTTAAGCTGTATTTACAAGGCATTTTGCCTAGTGTTAGGGAATGTTCGTTGGCGTATGATTGACACCACAGGCAATTTTTGACAAAGTCCTGGGGAATTGCCTACTAATTTGCAGTGGAGTTAATAAGGCAGACTTGGCTAAATGACTTGAACGTGTGATCACCAGCCAGGGGCCTTGCAGAAAGTGGTGAGTCACTAAGAAAGGCTGTCGTGTGGGTGTCATTAACCTCAAATTCACCACTAAACACTCCATGCAGTCCTCCAGAAGCTTTGTGCTGCTTGGGGAGCATGTGTGTGTGTGTGTGTGTGTGTGTGTGTGTGTGTGTGTGTGTGTTTTGACAGTCCATGCAGGACTTCACACACAAGCTTTACTGGCTCCATGGTTGGAAAGCCAGATGTGCTGTAGTATGGGAACATCTCCCATTGAGCATGGTCCCGTTCAAACAAGTCAACTCAGCAGGCAGCGCAGAGCAAAGCTGGCATCACCTTACTTCAATACATATCTTGTGAGCCAGAATTAAAGAGCTGTTGTTGCTCTTAGATTAAATTTCAATTGTTTATGGAATTCTGTATCTTTGGCTCAGTTGGTTCCAGCCACTGTATGCATATTCAAATTCGTGTTCAGTTCGATTTCGCAGTCCACTAGCAGCCAAACTTGTCTGGTTGGGTCGGTAACCCTCCGTTTGCTGGATAGCAGTTACTTTAACTGACTACATCATGATATTTATGAGCTGGCGCTTTTCTTTCCTCCATAAGTCATGAAGCTCATTACTGGACTGCTCTGCAAGTACCTGCAGGGAGGCAAAGATGGTTGAATGTGAGGTGCATTTATACGATACTTTAAATTTAGTTGTTATCAGCAATTTTAGTGTCCCAATGTGAAGCTTTTGGAAATAATGGTCTAAACAGGTTGACATTTGTTTGGGTAAACTGAGTCCCACACATGCATTGTCGCTGTGGCCTGTGCATAGAAAAGTGGGATTTAAACACCCACCTGTACCTGGTCAATCATACGCTGGCATTCATATTGAAGATAGTCTTCAACCGTCAGGGCGTCAGATATGTACTTGAGAACCTGTGCAAAGGTTGCTTAGTAATTTTCACATCTTCATGGCCTTGTGAAATCATCCGTATGTTGAAACCATACCTTTACAGAAAGTTTACTGTCGGTACCAAATTGTATGATGTCGCCGTCCTTGAGCCGGATGTTCGTTCCTGCATGCACCTTCTGCCACCAACATGAGAGCTCATTCAGGTCATGTTTCACCAGGCAACACCCACTCACACATCCACCCATGCGCATGCCTCTAACTATGAGAAGGGGAATGTCTTGCCCCAACCAGCAGAAGAGATTTTTAGGGGAACCTTAGAGTAAAAAGCTTTTGACTTCACTTAGTTTCAAAGGGGATTAACTTTGAACCAGTGCAGGGTGCGAACATGAAAATTCCACCCCTTACAGCTTAAAGATCAACACATCCACCCACCCACCCACCGTGTGTGTCACTCCGCGTGCGCTCTCTCTTTTCTCTCCGCCCGCTTTTCTAATCTCTCTCGGTTCTCGCCCTCCCCTTACACCTGCACATGAGACATCTTCCCCCTCGGGCCGTTCCAACTTAAGATAGCCTGATCTAATCATGCAACATTCATGCCACCTGGCTCTGAAGATTGTAGACACCTTCCTAGCATAGACTTCACTAGCTTTAGATATTCCACCTTCTGAAATTGACAACTGAACCCAGAGAGTAACAGTGCTTATAAACTGCTTCTTCAGATCCTGAAGGTGGGGTTTCCCCAGTTTGGACACGCAGTAATGAATTTCAAACTCAGAAAAGGAGTCGATACCCTCGACATGTCCTCCGTTTAGCTTTGTCCCATTGGACGAACCAACGTCTCGTAAAAACCACGCAGAGCCATTCCAAGAGATTTCAGCGTGTTTTTCCGAAATAGCACGATCTTTAATGTGGATTTTGCTGGCACGCGTACGTCCGACAGTGAGAGTAGTGGCATTTCCCGTTCCCCTGTAAGCGTCTCCCTCGCATGGCCCAGCAATAGCCTGAAGGACGAGTTCATCTTGGGTGGCCAATGCCTGCTGGGCACGCACATGCATCAATGCTCTAAACATTCCATTGCTTTGCCCTGGAAATGCAGTAGACAACAACGCACCTGCTCTTCCATCAAAAGAGGAACCGATTCTGACGTAGAATCGGTTACGTTCAAATGTTATTGTGGTCTAGAGTTCACAATCGACACGCGAAGGTGGTGTCTCCTTGTGTGTTTGTACAGCGGCCTCTGGTCACCACCACACCTACCAGAAGTTTCAAACTTGCGAGAA
>KV908592.1:64771-77271 GCA_002005505.1 Botryococcus braunii | reverse complement strand
TGACATGGCATTTTATTTTTCGTTATTCGCGCGCGCGCGCGCGTGTGTGTGTGTGTGTGTGTGTGTGTGTGTGTGTGTGTGTGTGTGTGTGTGTGTGTGTGTGTGTGTATGTGAGAGAGAGAGAGAGAGAGAGAGAGAGAGAGAGAGAGAGAGAGAGAGAGAGAGAGAGAGAGAGAGAGAGAGAGAGAGAGAGAGAGAGAGTGAATTCAAGTTTCTTACTGATGGATTGAGTGTTTACCAGGGGCAACTTGATTGGTGTGCCTTGTCACGGAGTCCAAGTCACACTTATTGACTTTACACTGTCAAGGCTCAAATCCATTACTGGTGATGTCCTCTTTTGTAACCTCAGCACAGATCCAGACCTCTTCACTGGACCAAAACGAGACTGTCAGGTGAGCTCCAAGATGTTCTGTGCCACCCGCCGCAAGGAGTGCGGTGTATTGGGAACGATGTTGCTTAAGATAGCTGTTCATGACTTCGTGAGACAGTACTTGTGCGCTTCAAGCTCACTGTACACGTGGTGGGACTTACTTTCTAACCTGAGAGTTGCTGCCCAGGCCGAAACATACAGGCGTATGAAAAAATTCAATGGGAACGAGTGGCACACATTTCACCCCAGCACCAATTGCTTTTGGCTACATTACTTGGCAGACACTCTTGTGGTTCGAAAAGTCAATGCCGGGACACCAGATTCTTCAAGGCACCTGCGGATGTTTAGGTAAAAGCCAAGAACAGAACCTTACATCTCAATGTGTCCACTTGTTTTAGGCCTCACAACAGATACTACCCAAGCGTTGTATTGTGGAAAGGTATGGATGGAATGTTTGTTACTTTTCAATAAAGAGTATACGGCCTGCCTTGCTCCTGCTGGCCTTTTTAATAGTTCATGAAATTTGCAAAACTGAAAGATACTGGTCGTACGGGATTCACTTACCAAATGTGCTCTCGTCACAGGAAGAGGGTCCTTATGGCTAGCAGTGCAGCTGATGCTGCATTTGACTCCTACTTTCAAGGTAGTTGGCTTCTCCAAGGTGTTGATAGCTCCTACAGCCAAGCTCTTCTACGTTCATGGGGTTGACATTTTTTTTTTTTTTTTTTTTTTTTTTTTGGGGTGGGGGAAAATAATGTGTGTGTGTGTGTGTGTGTGTGTGTGTGTGTGTGTGTGTGTGTGTGTGTGTGTGTGTGTGTGTGTGTGTGTTTTGGTTGACTAAATAGCAGCACCAGCCCGTGGCCATGGGAGGCCTCCAGGGTATCCTGATGTTCTGCGGCTTAAGGTAGATTTTGGAAACTGGCGGGTAGAAGTGCAGTTGTTTCTTTCTGGAAGATCTCGGAAGTATGGATCTGGACATCGTGCGCTGCTGGTATATGATGTCCACCTTATATGCATGGTGATCATCCATTAAAAGCAAGCATTTGGAGAAAAATTGAAATCCCACTTGGTTATTTCGTTACTCATCTTATTTGGGCAATTGGGAGTCCAGCCTTGTTTTCCTTTAGAACTGTTGTTAACTAGTTTTATCTTGAGGTTCATGCCCTCTTGTCCCATTAAAGGTCTTGTATAAACACATGCTTTCAGGTCTTGAAGCTAGATTCGACCTTTGGACTCAGCTAATAACAACCTAAGTCTCCATGTGATGTTAGGCTTGGGCGCATGCAGCTGTCTTCACAAAAATTTCTCCAAAAGTGGCTGTACGTGTGTGTTCCCCTGAGTTTAGTTTCTCCAGTGTTTTTGATGAGCTTATGTTGTTTCGGTGCGTGTGCAAGTGGCCTGAAACTCAAGCCTATTCACCCTCCCGGGCCTTCCATGCTTGTATTCAAACAATCAGACGGCAAAAGCTCTGTCGCTTCACAGGTGTTCAGAAGTGTTTGCTCGGCCCACCATACAGCGTGATGTTCAATCTCCCGCTGACTACAAATGGTTGCAATACGTTTGACCTTCTAAGCAAGGCATTCGATTCCTTTTCTTTATTTTCATGGCCGTCATCTTATTGAGGTGGTTGCTGAAGGATCCGTCCTAGGCGTGAATGGTGTCCCGCTTGAGCTGGCGCTGGCATTCTGCCTATGATATTGTTGACCTTTGATGTTATTGTCAATGCAATGCATGGAAGACTTGTGACTGAAGCCTCTATATGCAGTGATTGTAATGGGGAATTTTTAGAGAACTTCCCCTTAACAATGCAATGTCAAACGAGGGATCTGTGTATTTTCCTCACAATCCGAGTCTCCTTAGTTAATACTATCCAGGATCAACACCCTGGCTGGGCGAGCGTTATTTGTGGTTGTTAAAATTATCTTGTTTCATCCACTTATTTATGTGTGCACGTGTGTGTGGATGTATGAATGCATGGGTGCGGGGTTGCGCCTGTGCGTGTGTGTACGTGTGTGTGCGTGTGTGTGTGTGTGTGTGTGTGTGTGTGTGTGTGTGTGTGTGTGTGTGTGTGTGTGCGTGCGTGCGCGCGTGTGCCTGTGTGGGTGGGTGGGTGGGTGTGTGCATGCGCGCGCATGTCTGTCCGTTTGTGCATGCGCGCAAATGGCTGTGCGCGTTTGTGTGTGCACACGTGCACGCTCTCACATCATCGAGAGCAAGCGAGCGACATGGGGAAGGGAGAGGGAGGGAGAGGGAGGGAGTGGGGGAGAGAGGCGGGGGGGGGATGGAGGGGGGACGGAGGGGAGAGAGAGAGAGAGAGAGCGCGCGCGAGAGAGAGACAGAGAGAGAGAGTGTGTGTGTGTGTGTGTGTGTGTGTGTGTGTGTGTGTGTGTGTGTGTGTGTGTGTGTGTGTGTGTGTGTGTGAGGGGGGGGGCCAAAGAAGATATGGTTTCTTCATTTTGAAGAAGAGAAGATGTGGGTTTGGGTCGTTGAAACATTGGGCTGGTCTTTTGATCCCACTCTTGTAAACAAGATTACGTCGGCCTAGCTACTGGAGGATTACGAGATGGGGTAGCTTGACAAAAACCAAGAGATTGGAATGGAACGCAAACAACTCGTTGACGAACTAAGACCAGCTCGAAGATCATCCTGCCAGAGGCAAACAATGGCAGAAACGTTGCCGCACTGGAACCACTGAAGTGGACACACATAAGAAGTGGTGCTCACCACCAACTGCGGCCACATGTCACAATGGCAGAGGTGGACGGGACCCCCTGGCGGCACCTAGTGTCTATGGGGACGCCCATCGGGGAGGAGGTGTACACCCATCTGGCAAGGTAGCAACACCCCCACATTTGAATGGGGCCGGCATTTAAAGGGGGGCGGAGATGTGCAAAACCGAGAGGGCCAGCTGCGACACATGGGCAGGAGGACGGAACCACCAATGATCAGAACATACCTGGGCACGCCCAGACAGGCAAAGTTGCAGAGAACCACTCCAGGGCATCAAGATGCTGCTTTTGATCCGAGCAGTGTGTCCATTGCATGGATTGAGGTCAACATGCTGGAAAGAGTGGGCATCATTTGTGGAGGGGTGCCCGAGAACACAGACCGCCTTCATGCCAGTCCATGTGGGCATATGGGAGGTGACACGGAGAAAGCAGACAGCACAAGCCACTCGAGCAGTACGATTGTCCGCAGGGAAGGAACGCCAGCTAGTTGCAACGACATCCCAACCCGTGGCATCCAGGTATCATCAATGGGGGCCAGGCTCAACTTTGAAGTGAAAAAGGGATTGGGAGTCTCAACTTGGGAACACTGGTCCAAATGTAACAGACGAGTGATAGGCATGCAACATACATTCGAGTCGGGAGCCCCAAGCGGCAACATAGACCACTAGAGAGGAGGAGAAAGCATATGATGCTCTCGGTGGTAGTGGTCAAGCCAATGACTTTACACAGGCAGTGAATGCCGCCGTGCGCTGTACTTTACTAATACGTCGGCAGTGTCAAGTGCTCATGAACCCTCATACGACAGCGGCCGCGTTATCACGGCCACAATCCACGGCCGCCCCGGAATGCCACGGTCCATGACTGCGACCACCGTTGTTGGCAGTACAGTTCTCCTGTACGGAGGACTAATAAGGAAAGGAAACGAGCAAGGACCCCTACAAACATCGTCTTGAAAACATTTTCCCTGAGGGGATTGGAACATGCCGCTGGAGCAATTGCTGAGGGAGTAGGGTGAGATACCTTGGGGCCTTCACGTTCTTGGACAGCTTGTGAGCAGTATTTGTATTTGTTCGCCAACGGGAGGACCATAGGTCACAGTTATCATGAGCCTTATGGATTTACAATCCCCTTCGAACTCTTTGAAATAAAATCTCGTTGTTCATAGATGGGTTGGCCTACCAACTTGACACGAGATCGTAGCTGAGCAGGAGGCAAAAGGGCTTCCATGACCAGCTTTTCTGCGGTATGCACAAACATACAGAAACTGAAGATCTCCTTATTAAATTGCGGCATTGCTTTGGTTATCCTGCGAAGATCTTCGTGGTTGCGCGTAACGTTCGGGTGCAGTCCGCCTGACCGCCCTCTGGGCTGCTTTTTGTCTAGCTGGGTCCTTGAAAGGGCTGTGTGTAAAGGCCAGAGTTTTTTTCTGGTAACTTTTCCCTATCTAATCATGTCTCAAGTCTCAGTGGATGCTATGGTCCTTGGGGATCTTGCAGGGGCCTTGTTTGAGTACCTTTGTCTTTCCACAAGGAAGTGACTTTGGAACTGATCAACGTCAGCCTGAGCGTTGTAGAAGCTTCTACAGGCAATGAACCCTGAAGCAGGGTTGCCTGGGAGGCTTGGCGGGCAGTATGGGGCTGAGGACCCCAGGCACCCAAGACCTTCGGATCCCAGGCTTGTAGAATTGCAATTTAACCCAACAGGCGAACATGAAGGTGCTCAAGATAGTCATAGGTGGAGGAGAGCAAGGCACAAACCCCCTGTTATTCCCCGGGATAGCTCAGCAACAGAAGCTCCAATGGTTGCTGCAGAAAGAGTCAAACACAGTAAGTCTGGATTCCAGCACGCATTAATACTTGCAGTATCGCTTTTTTATTGTGCTTGGCTTCATTCTTTTGGTAAGCAAAGCACACTGACATTTTTGGTGGCAGGTACTCGTACAAGCCAGCTCGGGGGCAGTCATCAGACACCAAATGGAATAAAGCCTCAGGAATTAAATCACTCCCCATATATATCTTCTCCAATGGATTTTTCGCCTTATGCCCCTCCGACGATGCCGCCATTAAGCAGTGAAAGACGTTCATCGGTTGGGCTGCAAGGGTGCGTGGCCCTCAATGAACTTGTCACATTGGTAGAAGGAGTATTTGTAGTTATAAAATTGACTGTTTTGTACTTTGGGACGTAGGGCGGAGTCTCGTGGAGCCCCAGAACATGTCAAGTTGGAACCGTCTTCGGTAAGAGGCAGTCATGCAAACTACAGAGATGGGGAGCGGCACAGTCGACAGACAGCAGCTCAAAACAGTACTGGGCCTTTTGAGCCCATGGCAGAGGCCAGAAGGGACAGCTGGGGAGGTGCACCATATCGTGATTGGCAACATGATGAACATGAGTTGTCAGAGCACTCGGGAAGTGGCTCAGACTCGGAGTTGTCCTGTGATAGCTTGGCCTTTGCTTTTGAAACCTCATTACATGCCCATGATGGCGTTGATAAAGAGGTAACACATGACATGGCTAGATTACTCAGTCAAAATTTGCACATAGATGGGCACGTAGCTCCTGATGCAAGCGATGCCAGCAAAGCAAGTATGCAGTGGCACCGAAGTAGCGTACCCGTTAGTCCAGGGGTCCTGCAGTCTTCTCGGCCAGCAGACCAGTCAGGTTATTCTTCACGGGTCTCAGCTTCCACCCGGCGGACTGCAAATGAGGCACAATTCAATAGACCGGGCAAGCAGCCGACCCCTGTGGAACACTCTCCGCTGCGCAGTTCACAGATAGACTCGGATAATAGTTTGGGGCTAACTGATGATTCTTTGTCAAGCCCCGGCTCTAATTTTTCCAGCAGCGAAGATGGTGAAGTGAAAGATTTGGCAAGGGAATTTGCGTCTAAAGTTTTCCTGGCCGGGGGACGCAAGGCATCTTTGTCAGACGCTGAAGTTCTAGCTGCAATGCGACGGCTCTGGCGGATGAAAGATGCAGAGTCTACTGAGCAGCAACAGCACCCAAGCCAAGGAGGCTCAGCAGCTCCTCAGTCTGTAAGACATCACCATGACGGTTCCAGGGGCGGACTTCATCATCAAGATACCATTCCTCCTCAGGTGGTCCACAACCTTTTTTGGGAAGGTTGGGGTCTTTATTTCACATGTTTTAAGTGTTTCTCAGTTTTACATGTCTTCTTGCGTTCCGTAGCAGAACACATGGGCTGGTTTGGCCTTTATTTGCTGTCAGGTCGGTTTCAATTTGTTGACATGTAAGGTGGAAATGCAGGGGACCTTCCAAAGTTCTTGCGCTGGTGTCCCGAATGGTATCCCTGGGAGAGCAGGCGATGATGAGGCTGTGGAGAATGCTGAAGCTGGAGTTGGGCCATTTCCGACAGCAGCTGAATCTGGGGTTAAGCAGGATCAAGGTGGAAGCTATCAAGCAACTGACGCCGCTTTTATGGAGGACTTGAGGAAGAAACTAAGAGTTAATGATGTTGCGGTTAAGAAGATGCAGCCGCATGCGTGCCTGGTCCCCTCGGGCCAAGTCCCCGAGGAAGAAGATTATTCTGCTGGACGAGCACAGCCCAGCCTAGCTCACAAGCCAAATCCTCCGGATCAGGGCGATTCATGGTCTTTGCGTTCATCTGGAGGAGCGTTAAGACAGGCTGCCCCACCCTTTGTTTTTAGTTCAAACGCAGAGGGAGAGCTGGCACATCGCAGCCCAAAGCATAGAATCAGATCTGCTTTTCGAACCATGCTGTTTCGCTCTGCTTCAGCTGCCACCGCAGAGAGCAATGCTTTTGGGCCGGCACCTGTGATGCACCAGCAACCCAACCAGCAGCAGCAGCACTCAGAAGTGCCAGCCCAGCAAGCATCTCCTGTGCCAGCTCCATTCTTTGCACAGGGAGCACCTCAAGGTCAGCCACCACCTGTCTCAACAGCAGGGTGGGCACAGCCTCAGTATATGGCACCAGCTCCAGCACCAACACGGCCTTCTCATGCAGAAATGGAAGGCCGTGAGGCACCGCCTGCGAGACCAGTTGAACGGGCAGCGTTTTCTCAGAAGTCTGGCTGGCAGGCACACCATATGTCTGCTGCACCATCCATGTCGAAGGTACCTCTGGGTCCTAGCATGCTGGGCAGTCAACCATCTGCGAGGGCACAGCCATCGTCGTCAGGGACGACAAGTCCGTCAGTGGGGCAGCGGCCTACTGGGGGTTGGAAATCTGCTGAGCATTTGGGTGTGTCAGGGCAGCAAGCACAACCTGCACCATCTGCAACACTGGCTCGGCATCATTTGGGGAAGCGGGACCAGCACGGCAGATCAGCTCCTTCAGGCACATCTGTGAGTGGGGACCAGGGCAAGGCGGGCTCGGAAAAAAAAACCCCAGCAACAACACCTACCTGTCCTCCATATGTCGGGATGTCTACTCATCAATCTGCAGTGCGGGTCCCTGGAACATTTCAATATCCTGGCATTCCAGGCGTGCATTCAATCCCTGCGCCAATGTCCGCAGAAGGTTCTGAACCACCTATTGGTGCAGATTTTAGCAGCCAGGGCTGCCATGAACGCATGACCCGGTCCGTTCAGGAGCCCACAGCCGCATTTTCTGGGGCAGTGGGAGAAGGTCACGGTTCTCCGACAATGTACGCATCACGCATGAAGTCACGGCACACCACCCCGAGGAAGCCTGGCTTGAAGACTAAGGGGGTCTCAAAAGTAATTTTATCTCGATCCCCTGCCGCCTCTGACTCAGGTGCTGCTGCCACCGCTGCTGCTCTGAGGGCGGCGGCTGGTTCTAAGGGAGTAGAGGCTTTTCCTTCGCAGGCCAGCGTTGTACGCCACCCATTCAGCCAGCTCGCAAATCCTCCTGGAGCAAATCAACCGTTTCAAGGCTCTTTCCATGGTAGTGGGGTTCAGCCCATACCGCCTCGGCAACCATATGGCCTGTCTTCTGGCCCTCATGAGACCACCATGGGCAGCGCAGGGAAGTTCGTGGGTGTCTCTGCCCTCCATTCTGATGGCAAGGAGGCTTTTGCTGCTCCTCCCCAGATGCGGCCCAATGGAAATCATGGGATCCCTCCAATTGCAGTCCCTCGACACAGTCCATCACAACCGCCGGACAAGCCTGAGTCAGCAGGCAGACAGCCCACAATGGGGATTTCTACTCCAAGGGTTGCAAACCAAGGGCCAGAAGCTGCACCACCGGTGTTTGGGACTGGGGTGCAGAGCATCCCAATGCAAGGGGTGGAGGTTCCTCAGAATATGTCAGGTTATGATTCAGCTGCTGTACCACCTTCATCTTGCAATGGGATGCACAGCAACAATGGCAAGGCAAGTTCCCCGCAAAGACCGGGGCATTCCAGCTCTGGGATCTGGACAGATGGCCAAGACTGTTTGCAAACCTCGTCTGGAGATAAGGTCCAAACGAAGACGGCACTTCCAGGACACACAGCTAAGCCTTCCCAGGCCCCGCTGTATTTTTCCTTTGGAGGGCAGGCCTGCTTGTATGCAGCGACAGCTTCTGACCCAGCTGGACAGCCTGCAGGTTCCACGACTCTGATGGTACCGCTCGCTCCCTCTCCTCCTCCTCCTCCTCCTCCTCCTCCTCCTCAGTGATCCGCGTGTTAACCCAATTTGCTTTCCTGGATGACAGTGCTTCCCTCATTGCTAGACTGTAAAGTCAAACCCAAAGTAAACGTTTCGGTGCTTTTATTGAAGCTGCTTGTCAATGATTTCCTGCTTTTACTGAGAGGTCTTGATGTCTTCAAATGTCTTCAAATGTGACATGATGGTTTGGGACCTGCATGGGGGCTGGTGCTTATGAAAGTAGTTGTGCACACAGTCACTTCTGTATTCTCGATTTGTAGGGCGGACAGCACCAGGCTGCAGCTGAGCAAGGGGCGCGTGCCAGTGACAGCCAAGCGAGTGGACCCTTTCGATTCACTTTTCAGCAGGTGCCACTACCGGAAGCAAGCCCGCATGCCCCGCTTCGTCAATATGCCAGACGAGCTTCTGGAGGGCGACATGGCGCCCGCAGAACTTATCCTTCTCAGTCTTTTCCTGGCATGGAGTCTCTTGGTGTGCTAGCTTACCTTGCCTTGCATCCTGACTGAACTGTGACTAATTACATTTTCTGCTGGATACATTTTTTACTTGCAGCAGTGATGTCTTTCCCAAGCCTAGTTGCTGCTGTTGCACTTGTTGAAAACCCACTCTGTTGCAGTCGCTTTTGACTCATTTGGAGGCATATGCGGACCTTGGTTCTGATCCCGACGTGATCCCTAAACCTTGTTGTCTGAAATTGCAGTTGCCAGCTGAAAGCCGCGCTGAGGAGTCACTGTCACATGGTGTTGTTTTGTTCGGTGTGTTTGTGAGGGTACTTCTAGTGTTGAGGTGGCTGGCTGTCGTACTTGAAGATCATCTGTGAGATATCTTGCCTTAGTTGATGAGATCTCTCCTATCTAGCATCCTTAGCCAGAATGCAAGTCAGGTCAGGGGCCAGTTCTATTCACGCTCTTGAAGCATTTCTGCGGGCCCAGGGGCTGCTCTTCCTCGATATGATGGTAACGCCTCTACTGCGCCACCGTCAGCAGATGTTGCAAAGCCACATGTGCCTGAGCAGCAGCGAAGTCGGAGCAACCCATCTGCACATGGGTTGAGCCAGGGTCATACTGCATCGCAGTCTGAGTTGTTGCAACGCAGTGCTTCTTCGAGCCTCCCTTCTCTTGAGTCGCACCAACCTTCTGCAAATGTCAGGGCTGAAGAGCTACGGCAGAGATCCACAACCCTTCCGTATGTGGCATCTCGGGCGCAATTAGCAGCACAGGAAGCAGAGCATGCTCGGCGACTGGGCAATGATGCCTTCAGTAAAGCCCAGTATTCCAAAAGCGCTGAGTTGTATACCAAGGTCGATCCCTTTCCCCCACTCTAATGCGCTCTTTCCCTGCTGTGTATGTAATTTGGCACCTGTAACACTCGCGATCATCGGTGCTGAGCAGCGCACATTTAGAGTTGTAACAGAGCTTCGGGCTTTTCCGCTACTTGTGACTTGAGCATGAGGGTCTAATCTGGACAGGCATTGGGAGTGCTGCAAGCTGGTGGAGTGGTGGAAGGTCAAGGAAAATTGCAGAGCAACCTGGCAGCTGCCTTCCTGCAGCTCAGTCGACCATTATCAGCATTAAATGCCTGTAAGCTGGCCATGCAGGTTTGTTCCCATGGCCTGCTGGACCTCATGGCCAGTGTTTCTAAGGGGCAATTTGTAGCGGGTGCTGTACCCGACTTACCCATTTAGTGGCAGATGTGTGTTCCATCTTTCTGAGCGGGATTGTTTCTCTTCATTGTTTTAGCTGCACTAAAAGACCATGGCTTTCGCGGCGTCTCAATGGCGACCCACCCAGTGGTCATTCGGGGTTTAACATTGACATGTGGCACCTGAATTGCATGTTGGTCCCTGGCTTGATTTGAATAGCCTTGCTTTGGAGCCCCCTTCGAAGCATGTCGTGCTCAGAAGCTCCCTTCAATGCATGTCTTGCTCACGAGCTCCCTTAGATGCATGTCTTGCTCAGTGGACAGAATTGCCACTATGAACAGGCAGAGCCGAACTTCATACGTGCCCGGATCCGGGCGGTGACCTGTCACATGCGGGTCGGGGATTTGGCGGGAGCAGCAGAGATTCTCTCGAGCCTGGAGGCTGGGGTGCATGACCCAGGAGCTAAGCTAGAAGTCCAGAATAAACGATCCGAGTTGACCCAGTTGCAGGGTGTCGTGCAGCAGGTGTGCTTTCCAGATGAGGAAGTCCTTGCAAGTATCACGATAAATTGTCAATTGCGCAGACTGACGTTGAACCAGTAGATGTCACATGTTGTGGACCTGCTTTTACAACTTATAGTGACAGACATGCCGAGGTATGTACTGCATCTAGCATCACCTCATTAGAAGCACATTACGGGCTTCCTGTTGCTGCCATCGCATGTGTGTACCAGCGGGTGCTGTTGTGGGGCTGCGAAGAAAAATATGTGCCCCGGTGGGGACAGGCTCAAGAGTATGCAGCAAAAGCGCGAACGGAGGAGGCCGCATCCACGGCCATACAGAGCATTGAGGAGGCACTTTCCCACAACAATGCACCTTACAGCCAGTCACTCCTGGCCCTCAAAGCAAGCTTGCTTTTGGCGATGGGCCAGCATGCTGCTGCTGCCATTTTTGCCAGCAGGCATCAGAATCCCCTTGAGCCCGGCATGGCACACCCTGTGTGGCCGCATTGGGTGGTTGTCCAAAGTCACTACTTTGCTGCCAATCTTCCTGCGGTAATTGAAATATGTGTTCTCTAAATCTCAATCCTCCTGAGGCTGGTCGTATGTGACCTTGTTAGGTTCTGGCATGCATGTGTTTTCCTATCTCAATGGGATGAGGACTGGTGCATCTATGTGCATCTGACGGAGCGTGTGCCAGATGTTATAGGCGTGGTAAGATGTAGGGTCAATATTGTGAAGTCAGGCGGAGTATACCTGTGTGGCCTTAACTTAAATTATGGCTAAAGGGATTTCAACCAAGGATTTTTTGCTTTCCTGTATGTAGCAAGCGTTTGGTAAGATCTATTGGGCAAAGAGGGAGGGAGGGAGGGGGGGAAGAGAGGAAGGGAGCGAGGTAGGGGGCCCTGCCTGCATTCGGGTATGGAGGTATGTGTGTGCGTGTATATTGGCTGTCAACGCAGGATTAGTTTTGTATTGCGGACTCAGGGCTGCGAGTGAGCATGACACTTTTTGGCATCCAATCACAGGCTGCAGAAGCTCTGGATGCTCTTCTGAAGAGGGCTGGCACTGCGGATCTTACTTTAGAGACTGGTGAGGTGCTGGGCAATGCGAAAGGGCTGGAGTTGGCTGCTGACATTCGAACAATGCATGACCTAAAAGAAAGTGGCAACAGGTGGCTCCCCTTTTGGGTACAGGAGTATAACTGGAATACAGGAACAAAACTTCTTCCATTTGGCTACATATTTATTCCACATACTGGATGTTGTTCGATGTACAGATGTCAGATGTCAGAAATGGGTACGATGTACTTAACATGTTATGCGACTGGAATCTAGTTGTTGCACCCTCTATAGACATGCAGTGTTGCATATAGCATCCTTGGCCTGTAGGGTTCCTTTGTTGTAGTCAATAAAAGGCAGCTTGCCATGGCCACTTGCACGTTCTCTATTTCTATCCCCCTCATAGGAAGTAACTTACTATGCTCAGGGACTGGCTAGTGCTCCAAAGAACTCTGAAGGTTGTCTGGGATGTGGCATGACTGCTCTGTGTCTACGTTCAGGTCTCTAAAGGCAGGCTCCACTCAGCGGGCGATTGAGCAATACAGCGCGGCAGTGGATTCATGTTCATTGGCTGGGCCTCCAGCCTTCGTGGCTGTGTTGCATGCAAATC
>KV908592.1:54771-59771 GCA_002005505.1 Botryococcus braunii | reverse complement strand
GTTAGTTGTTGTCTGTCCATCCGGATAAGGGTTACAAAGAATGAACGAGGAGGTTTCATAGCCCTGGTTCCTGTTTCAGACCTTCCCTTGCCAGTCCTTCTTGGCAGGAGGATGTGGAGGGAGATGTGGTTTCAGGGTAGGGGATGGATTCACTGTCTGCAGAGCCCCATAGCCACCCTTGGTGCCAAGAGTTAGGTTCAACGTTCGGGGGTGGTGTTTCGATAGTGGCTTTGTTGGGGTTGGTGATGTTTTTGGCATTCTTTGGATCGGCCTTTGCTAAGAAAGGCTGAGACAAATGCTGCAATTGTGCAGCCATTTGCAGCTTGGACTGTACTAGAGGTCCTGTATCAGAGGAACAAATGCCGGAAAGTGGGTAGAGGTGCACTCTGCGGTTCAGTCGCATGTCCACGTCCCCAGCTCATCTCCACGATTTATTTTCCTTCCCCACCCCATTTCTCAATTCTTGTGTGTGCGGGTGCGGGTGTGTGAATGTGTGTGTTTGGGGGGGGGGGTGTTTAGAGTTTGGCAATTGAGTGCAAGGTTGGACCATATCCACATGTGTAATATAAACTGCTACTTGTCCTATGCATGTTACAAGCACCTGATGCTGGCGTGGTGCGGGATAAGTCTTGCTGTGCTGTGGTGACCGCTGTGAAAGCAAGCCCTCACAGTACAGCTAGCCCTCCAACCATTTTTGCTCTCAGTGAAGGCACATTTGCCACTTTGTCTTAACACTTTATGTTGCACCACCGTTGGTCTAGAGAGGACCAATGCTGGCGTGGACTCAACATTCATGGCAGCCAGTTGCTTGCTGGCCAGAATGGGGCCAAAAATCTTCTCATGGAGGATGGTTGCCATTAGATGCAAATTAAGCCGTAAGCAATCGTACGTGAATGCTGGAACGAAGTGCACCAGCAGATGAGGTTATCAATAAGCTTCTTGGTGAGGCACTTGCATGGCGTGTTCAAGAGGACGAAACTAAGCACAGAATGCCAAACATAAATATACGTGAAAGCTTGTTTGTTGCATCTTTTTGAACATCTAGAGTCAGATATTTTACTTCTTGCAGGCTGGCAATCCCCTGTGGAATTGCACGCTAACTGCACTGTTCGCGTGCAATTCGATTGCGTCATCATGCAGCACGCCAAGAGCTAGACTGCGTGAATAGGCTTAGTGTAGCCAAAGTGATATGATACATTGAAAATTAAGTCAGATAGATAAAAGCCCGGTGAAAGCAGGAGTCCTGATCAGGATAGAATAAACGGTTTTCCAAATAGTTCCTCTGCTCCTTACTATCGCATTTCTTGCAGCAACACACCGTGGGACTAGCATGGCATAACTTGAAAGATTTTTTGGCGGTCTAGTTTTAAACTATCACAAGGGTTGTGAGCGCTTTACAAGAATGGCTGAACATGTCATATTGCAGTAATTTATTTTGCACTGAGTAAGAGAAAGGCGGAAACCATCTATTTTCCCCCGGTATCACCAAAGCATTACAGAGGACTTCAAATGCATAGCTAGTAGACAAAATCGTGAGCAAGCCTTTCAGGAGCTGCTTGTAAACCATCAACTGCTCCTTCCATTGCTTGTGTTCGGTAGGCGTTTCAACAAATGCCATACCTGTCCAGTCATTCAGGACGATCATTACACTATCTGCGGTCATTGCAATGACCTTTTATCTACACCAGAACTAGACTCTTCACCGTCAGGGCTGTGTGTGTACACCCCTCGAAAGAGCTCCACTGGTATCACAAACACTATGCAAATCGGAGGCCTGAGGCTGATATACATCACTTTTCCTTTAAATCGCTGGACATGCCAGCCGAGACGACGTCTCGACATCTAGAGCCCTCAACAAAAGCAAAATCATTCTTAGATGCCATTTACCGTACTCTGACACACATCGGAGACTGGTCACATCTCACAGCGAAATAATTGCATGTGTATCATTGAACCAGCATAAGTACCAATTCCAATAGCGCCCGATCAACATTCAAAAGGCCTATGAGTGCTTAATGGAATCCCCCTGGATAGCCCCCAAAGAGACGCGCTCAAACATCACGCCAAACCCCTTCCACACCAGGTTTAAGCACAGGAACTTCACCACACATGATTCTCCGGCTTCACACTCTGGTATATAAAGCACCTCGGAAAGTGGCTATCGGTACTGACCATATGGCTGGCCATTCAGGTAAAACTGCTGTGTCCGAGGGTCAAATGTGACTCCGACCAAGGACTGAACAGGCATACCGGGCACTGTGAGCGGCTTGGGCTGTGTCGCAGCCTGTTGCCTCCTTCGCATGGAAAGGATGCATCTTACTAGTACCACACCCAGTGGCAAGCCAACAAGGACCATGCCAATAGCCACTAACACCAGGATAGTGAGAGGGTCACTCCAGCCTATTCTGTCCCAGAAGTTCCCCGATGATGAGGTGCGTCGAGTGCTGGGGGGCTGTGGCCCTGACGGGGCCAAAGGTAGTGTGTTGTTGCTGTTTCCTCCCGCATCCTCATTGTACCACCCCGCTATTGTGTTGTATACAAATGCATTTATCTGCACGCCTCCATCCACCTTGCCTGAGCGTCTTACCAGAGTTCCTTCATCAGGGTTCCGGCAGTGGTAGATTAAATGTCCAGAGACTGTTTACAACTATGCATTAATAGCAGTTACGTCCCTTTCCTCTGAAAACCATGTCTTTCCGTTTTCCCTTGGCAACGGGCAACTCAGACATGTGACTCAAAATCCTGTGAGACAAAGGCTTCTTCCCCCGCAATGATTGATTGGACAAGATAGGAGAGTAATGGGTTATGAGTCAAAACCTACCTTAGTACCGACATTGAAGGCCTGATTGTCACTGGTACTGACCTGCCAACCAACAACCCCCACACCTCAGCCAGAAGAAATTCGCTTTAATCAGATAGCTTTCACGCCACAGTTACTAACCAATCCACTCTCAGTTCCCACACAAAATGATGCTCAACCCCTCCCAGCTCTTTCTTCCACTCCACCTCCAGGCTTCATCCCTCTCACTCATCATGAGTCCCCGCGCGCGCGCGCGCATGTGTGTGTGTGTGTGTGTGTGTGTGTGTGTGTGTGTGTGTGTGTGTGTGTGTGTGTGTGTGTGTGTGTGTGTGTGTGTGTGAGAGAGAGAGAGAGAGAGAGAGAGAGAGAGAGAGAGAGAGAGAGAGAGAGAGAGAGAGAGAGAGACAGGCAGGCAGGCAGACACGCACACACACACACACACACACACACACACACACACACACACACACACACACACACAGAGGGGCAGGCAGGTGAATGCACAGCCAACTGGGGGAACAGCCGTATACACAGGGAGCAGCCAGCCACACACATGGAAGACACGTCATAGTCTGTCCAACACCCAAGCAGCACGGGAAAGCAAACGAGACTACACCTCAGAAGGTTTTCAGGAAGAAAATTGAAACGACTTCACCTTGCCAGTTAGAATAGCTCGCACTTTGTTGTCAGCATCCCACATAGATGACCCAGATTGCCCGTTGCTAGATAAACAAGTGTGCTCCAATATGTTGGCGCAACCCTGCTCCAAATCCTCCTCACGTTTGTCAAACACAGCTTTGCACCCTGCTAGGACGCTTTTGTAACAAAGTTTCTTTACAGGTAGAACCTTCTACATACGTAGATACAGCAAGTCAAGCAGGCACCTTGGCGGATGCCCCATTTTGATTCAGTTTGGGGCATGAATGAGGGATCCAAGCGAAGAAAGCAGGTCCCTGCATGTCCTTTGCTTTGATCGAGTCTGGGATAACAAGAGCGCAGAGTGACACATTATGTTTCCTGGACCAAAAGGTTGGGAAAGGTCACAAATATGACGAAGACATTTAGAAATCCTCTCCATAGGGCCATTTCCAACCAGCTCACATGCATGCGCGCGCGCGCACACACACACACACACACACACACACACACACACACACTCTCTCTCTCTCTCACTCTCACTCTCTCTCTCTCTCTCTCTCTCTCTCTCTCTCTCTCTCTCTCTCTCTCTCTCTCTCTCTCACACACACACACACACACACACACACACACACTCACTCTCTCTCTCACACTCACTCACATATGCACAGAGGCAGAGGGGGCAAAGATCGCAGGAAGAAGGGAGAGAGTGGGAGGGAAGAAAGGGGAGGGGAAGGAAGACAGGGAATATGGGGTAGTAGAAAGGGAGAGAGGGGGCGGTGGCGAGTCGCCAACATTGAAAACCAGCAATAAACACTGAGCATTGCATATGCAAGCGGGGGTGGAAGTTGCCTTCTGAAACTGAAATGAGAGCGGGCAGGAGCTCCACTCATAAAATGAGACCACACAATACTTATATTGTCCAAATACATCGGACCATCGAAGTCTTGGCAACCGAGATCTGCTAGAAAATGGTGTACAATACTTTGAGCCACATGGGGCCAGAAAGGAGGCGGACGGTTCAAAGAGGCAGAAAGTTGGTTTTGGGGGGGGGGGGGGGCACTTTAGCATCCATTGTGTCGGCAGGCAGACTGAAAGTTGTGCACTCTAGTGCAGGAAGCAAGCAAGACGGGCAGAGGGGAGGGAAAGAACGGGGCAGAGGAGGCTGAGCCATCCCACAGGCCCTTGGCACTTCAGAAATGTGGGATCCCTAGGGAAGCGGGCAATGAGAGACAGAAGAGATATAGAGGGTGGGGTTCACGTTGTCGATGCACTGCGCCACGTTGTCAAAAGCCGGTTGGTTTCCTGAGTAGTCAATGTCAACATTCTGGCAGGTGCCTCGCCACATGCTGCCATCTGGCTTCTCCCCGGGATATCCTGCTGCTGTGAGGCTGAGCGTGACGCTGCCCTGCCCCACCACCATTCCCAAGTAGCCGGCTGCTGGGTCCACGTCCTCCTTGAGCGTTATCAGCGCAAAATCCACGTTCATGGCCGTGGGGGAGTAAGACGCCTGCCCATCACACACCCATTTTTGGTCCTGTCTCCTCAAATAAACTGCCCATTG
>KV908592.1:20000-26653 GCA_002005505.1 Botryococcus braunii | reverse complement strand
CGTCCAAGTTGGCAAAACGTCCAAGCGAGTAGCTTCCATTCCCACACGTCTAAGTAGATCAGACATCTACCTAGACGTCCCGCACCAATAGTCTCTTCTAGAACCTGAGCAAATGCTCTAACGAACGAGAAAGCCTGAGGTTGGGCTGTCGTGGAAATGGGACCCACAACCGTCAAGAAGCTGTTCTCGTTCTTTCACAAATGAGGAGTCGATCCCTCCAACACCCTAGAGATGGTGGCCACCCCGGGGCGTTACCCTCAGCATGTACGGGGACTCCTCCTGCTAGTCCACGGGTGCAGGAAGTGAGCCTGCTACCTCTAGCATTGGATATTGATACGCTTGTGTGTATCTACTTAAAATATTACCATACAGTTTTCCTTACATAACCGGGTCCCTCTACCGTTTTTGTAGGTCCGTCTTTTTTTCAGGCGTTTACAGGGCCCTCCTGGAAATTTCTAGCACCAGAGTTGCCATTTTTAATACTGCGGGATGAAAAACATGCAACTTATGGGGGTCCACACAGGTTGACCTGCGCTCTGCCGCCCGATATTTCCAAGGCATCTGTACTCGATTTGTAAGTATGGAGGACCACCTTGAGCATGTGCGGGGTTTCTTGGACGAGAATAAAACAAACGACATCTACTCCGTAATTGCTGACCAAAAGAATCCAGTTCCTCCAAGGATCCCCATTGTTGATCTAACTGCGCAGTCATTTCCTTCACAGAAATGACGAGAAAACGAGTCTCCCCCCCCCCCCCTCATTCCCACAAGAAGATAGAAGAATCTCTTGCTGATACGGTGGTCTATAATGATCAGCAGGTTGTCCTGGATCTCTCCGTGAAGTTCTGAGGTCTGGTACGCCCACGAGTACGTTGTACGTAATTGAGTGCCTTCGTACGCTTTTTGCCATCCCTAGATACCCCTTCCCGTTGGGCCTCCCAGGAGCTCGGCCAGCTAAGAGGGGAGAATGTAGAACGTAAAGTCAATCGAGTTATGGATGCACCGTGAACTCACTTTTGGACCCACATGGGTGCTCTTTCAACACGCCCAATGGGCCATCCTATACCTAGCTAATGGGCGAACTCTGTACCAGCCAGTCCGAGCCTAATGGGCTACCGACAGTCCCGCAGTATAAGCCCCTGGCGGTCTTTACAACGATGCGAACCTCGCCAACTTGTGTCCATTAAACACCACCTTAAAATCTGGGATACGACTTGCATGGAAGCCAGAAGTATAACAGACGCCCGGGCGCCCACACTACCTTGATGATCTGCAGCATCTATGCCTTAAAGACTAAAAGTATAAAAAAATTCCTGGACCCTACTTGCCAAACACAGTTGATGACTGCAGAAAACTCCAGGATGTCCCCCTCTCCCGAACAGACACAGAGGTGTTAACCCCTCTTTTCCGCCCCTCTGTCCCCACACTTGAAGGGAGGAGGGGAGAAGGAAAAAACCTGTGCAGCACACGAAGAAAGAGTGTCCACACAGCACTTTGTAACACCAATCGCAATGATGTGGAAAACGAATACAGGTTGTTTGATACAAGGAGCGGATCTGGGCTTGTATTCACTCCCTCCAGAGCACGGACATACTCTTACTCCACATGAAACATCACATGCCGGCTCTATGCAGACTGCAGCCACACCTATATCCACATCTATGTTTGAATCCACCCTTGACAACCACACTGGCGGCAGCTTCAAGAAGTGGCAAGCCAGTTAATAGACTGGCAAAGGAACCTCCTTGCTACTCGAAATGAGATCTTGACTGGCACACCACCTCGCATCATGTGAACCCCATTGATGGTCACCAATCCAGACTAACCATGTCTTACTGCTCCAGCTAAGCCAAGCCATGCCTCCCTAGGTACGCGAGAATCCCCAACTGAGGCAGATGAGACTGTCAGAAAGGCTTGAACCCGCTGCCGACGAGCCTCAGCTGCCTCCCCCATATTTGGGATCCCAATTGTCATGCTGCACCTACAGCAGGCTTGATCAACAGCAACCAGAGCTCCCCAGTTCTTACCGCTGCACAAGCCTCAAAAGTGGCCAGGTCATTCTTGACCTGCCTCTGACTGTCCTGCATTGCGGCCGCTCCACCCCCCGAGTGAGCGACGATCCTCCACACTCAGCTACGGTTGGCAGGAGGCACCGACCGGCAGCTGCCGACACTTCAATTTTTTCTTTGCAGACATAGCGCCCGAACATACCTCGGGTTGAGAAACAAGGCTTGCCAGCAAGATTGCCATATCAGTAGTTGGAGCGGCTTGATCCTGTGGTGTTGGTCCGCTTGGTCTGGCCCAGGGATGTCATATGGTCATAGTTGCGTGGCTGAGGGCCTCGGGCGTAGCGTGCGTCCCTCCCAAAGCGCTCACGCCCATCGCCGTAAACCCCAAACCCACTGCCGTACCGGCCACCAAGCATGCCATTGGGACCGACACCTCTCCCGCGCATCCCACGGCCTCCTCGGCCGCCCCGGAGGTCTACTGTTGGCAGCGGACCAGGACCCCTTCCTCGTGTGTCCCTCCTATAATGCACCACACCAAAAGTGAGCCGGGTGTGATCACCCAGCCAGCAACAGCAGACCATAGCAAAACATAAGGAGAGGGTTAAGCACCCCCAAGGCACACCTTCGATAGAGAGGGCGCGCGCGCGCGCACACACACACACACACACACACACACACACACACACACACACACACACACACACACACACACACACACGCACGCACGCACGCACGCACGCACGCGCGCGCGCGCGCGCACACAGCGCTGCTTTCCCAGAGGCCATAGGACTCAAATTAACGAGAGGCAGGGGGTAATTTATGAAAGCAGAAACTCCTTAGAATGACCGCAGGTCAAAAAGGGACCGAAAAGAGAGGCAGCACCTCCGCTGACCAGAGAAGCCGGGCTGCTCATAGCCACGGCCGTCATCCGCGCCTTCATCGCGAAGGCCGCCGGTGCGGAGTGTCAGGGCGCGCTCGTTCAGATCCACAAGGTTGGCAGTCTTATCTGCCAGCGTAAGAGCCAGAGACTGGACCCGCGTGGCACGCGAGTTGTGCATCACAATTGTGCGTGTCGGCTGGTCCCACCTTCCGTTCAGCTGCTCTTCCATCATCATTTTGCTCACAATGCTATGCACCTGCGGCACCCACAACCTTTCCTTTGCCTACCCACCCAACTTATCACCCTAAATTTACGATAGACCACACAAAATACAGACATGCCCCCTTGTTTACTCCAAGGTGTTTGAAGCTTTGCCCCCCCCTCCCCCTCCCCTTTTCCATTACCATTTCTTTAAAATGTCTGAATGATTAAGAAATGAACACATTAGCAGATAGCTTGCCGGCTAACTGCATGCGATTAGCAAGCACTTTCTGACACCATTTTGTGACTACCATTTTGTGACACCATTGTGCCAGGGCTAGCAACGTCCTGGCATTCGAATCAGACATGTTGGTTGGGTATCTTCAATTTGCCATGCCGGCCCTGCTGATTTGCAGCAACTTGTTACCCAAGTTGCGGCAGACATTACGACAGAGAAAACGACATACCCTCTTGTCCGGCAAATCGAACATGTGTGCCAGCTGGTCATGGGAGAGAGATTGGTAGTGAGAGCCGTAGGCCAACAGGAAGGTACGCAGGCCCTCCTCTTGCAGCTTGACTTTCAGCATGTCAAGGACATCCTGCTTTCGTGGAAGCAGATTCCAACTGCTGAGTCCTGCCAGCAATTCGTATGCTTTCTGCCACTTTCCTGCCATCAGTGCCTGCTCCACCGACCAGGGACATTTATGAGCCTTCGAAATACGGACATCGCCATGCCTTACAAGGATAACTCCCCCAATTTGCCACAAATCTATAGGGGTTTTAATCTCTTTAAAATACAGCTTATCTTGTACAAAGCAACCTAGCAAAACCTTAGCTCTGTCCGGCACAAAGGAGTCAACGTCTCAATGAACCAGGACCCACTGCCATTTCCTTTGCAACAGGACCCTGCAACACACAAAGCCCGAGTTTGGAACCCTAGTGTAGCACAAACCTTCAACTTGCTCGATGTCCTCCACCCCCCCTCACCCCACCCCCCCAAACCACTCCCACACTCCCCTCTGCGCGCATGCATGTATGTGTGTGTGTGTGTGTGTGTGTGTGTGTGTGTGTGTGTGTGTGTGTGTGTGTGTGTGAGAGAGAGAGAGAGAGAGAGAGAGAGAGAGAGAGAGAGAGAGAGAGAGAGAAAAGAGAGAGAGAGAGAGAGAGAGAGAGAGAGAGAGAGAGAGAGAGAGAGAGGGGGGGGCAGAGATACAGAGAGAGATAGGGAGACAGAGAGGAGAGATAGATAGATAGATAGAGAGAAAGAGAGAGAGTGCGTGCGTGTGTGCGCGTGCGTGCGTGCGTGTGTGTGTGTGTGTGTGTGTGTGTGTGTGTGTGTGTGTGTGTGTGTGTGTGTGTGTGTGTGGGGGGGGGGGGGGGTTGGTCGGGGGGGGGATGGCGGGGAGGAAGACAATACGGAAGGGGCGAGGGGGAGAGGGGGTCATGCGCGGCATATACAGAGGGGGAAGGAGAGTGGAGAGTGAGAGAGAAAGAGAGGGCGGGAAGGAGGGAGGGGAAAGGGAGGGAAGGAGGGAGAGAGGAGGGGGGAGGAGGGAGGGACGGAAGGCGGGGGGAGACACACACACACAGAGACACACACACACACACACACACACACACACACTCACACACACACACACACACACCCACTCACCCACCCACCACACACACACACACACACACACACACACACACACGCACGCCCACACACACACACACACACACACACACACACACACACACACACACACACGCGCACACACACACAGACAGACACACACAGAGAGAGAGAGGGGGACACAGACAGAGAGAGAGAGAGAGAGAGAGGGGGAGGGGTTTGAACAATACAGTGCGTGGAGAAATGAGGATGCAGGACAGACCCGGGTGGCAGCCATGACATGATCTCTGACATTTTCGGGGGGGCCAGTGAAAGTCTGTCGCTCATAGTTGTCCAGAAGACGGCGGAAGGGCTTTGATAAGGGGCGCCTCTTGGGGTCGAAGTCCGAGGCACTCAGAGTAGGCACCTGTCCCACCACACATTGTCCTTACTTTTTACCTCGAACAGACTCCTTATCTGCTCTCAAACAAGCCTCCCTGAGACAGACCTCACTAGTAAAGTCGCCATTTCGTCCCACCCACCCAAAAACCAATGCCAGTGCCTCAAAACCATTCAGAAAGCCTCCTGGTCCAGACACCATGATTTGTGACCCGTACAATGTAATTCAAGCAATGCAACGAAAGGCCGACTGACGACCACCCATTCCACACCAGCAGACTGCTCCCCACAGACCTTCTTCCAGGATGGGACCAGTCATGACAGAAGCGTGACTTGATAAGAGGGGCCCTAACGGCCATAAGCACACATCCGATCTTGATTCTCAATTCCCTTTGTTCCACTTCATGCAGCGAAAACCAATGCAACTCGCTAGATACTGGTGCCATCAGACGTACAGGAATGGCTTGGAAGTCGATGGAGGGAGGCACATGGATGGCATGCAGCCGGCACATGGGAGGCACAGAATCCAGGTGTCAGGGATATGGATGCCATATGGATCAATAACACAAAACATGGCGAAGGGAGGCACATGAATGCATGTGGATGACTCAAAACTTTCATAGAAAGAGACACAAAAGTCAACCGAAGCAGGGATATGCATGCATGCATCCATAAGGGAGGCACGCACACACATGCATCCATGCATGTGGATGGCACGGGATCCAATAGAGGGACACGCATGCATGGGATCCCATAGACTTTGACGCAGGGAGGGCATATGGATGGCCACTGGTTAAGACTGGATACAATGGAGGCAGGCACATGGACGGCATGTAAATTCAATGAAGGGGGCAAGATTCCGCGGCCCATTGAGGAAGTGAAGTCACGGGGGCTATGTACCTCGAGCAGCATTGCTGAGATCAAGTGAACAGACTCAAGGAGCTCCAGATTAATGTGCATGTGGAAGGGCATCTGGCGACGGCGTTCCAATTTCTCCTGCTCGGGTGTCTTATCCTGGAAACGGCTCATAGACATGCCCTGAGCCACAATCACACTCGACTGTCAAAATCAACAGCCCTCAAAATGATCTAGCCTCCTATGCAAATGCTGCACGTCATCGCCCCCCCCCCCCCCCAATCCTATGCCAGGACCTACTGCTAGTCCCCGATGTGACGGGGTGGGGGAGAGACGCAACGAGACAGAGAGAGAGAGAGAGAGAGAGAGAGAGAGAGAGAGAGAGAGAGAGAGAGAGAGAGGAGAGAGAGAGAGAGAGAGAGAGAGAGAGACAGACGGGGAGAGAGAGAGAGAGAGAGAAGGAGAGAGAGGGGGGGGTGTTTTTGGAACGAGAAGCAATGTGCACATGCATGCCCGCTCCCTCACTCAACACGCACACGCGCATGCACGCACGCCCAAATGCAAAAACACATGCACACACCCCCCTGCCCCCCAATATCTCCCCCCCCTCGCTCTCTGCGCCCTCTCCTTCCCCCTCCTTCCTCCTCCCTCCCTCCCTCCCCGTTCCTCTCCCAGAGAGAGAGAGAGAGAGAGAGAGAGAGAGAGAGAGAGA
>KV908592.1:0-15000 GCA_002005505.1 Botryococcus braunii | reverse complement strand
TCTCAATTTCAATTCTTAACAAACTCTGAAGTAAAAATGCGTATTCGAAAAGCACACCTCGAGAAGTGTGGCAACGCAGCGCTTCCAAAGGGGCACTGCCATGTGAGTAGACATGGAGGGGTTAATATCAAACAGGCTGCTGACCACACGAACCAGAACCTCGATTCTCTGCACAGGACCTTTAGCCAGCGTGGCCAGGTGCTGCAGCATATCCACCTGTACATCATAGAGACCAGTCAATGCACTCCCACCCTCCTCCTCTCAACCAGTTGATTTTCCCAGAACAGCATCATAATAATCCACATCACAATCTCGCCAACTTTAAAACCCAGCTAACGCACCCAACTTTCGCTACTAGGTCGCCCTTCCTACTTTCATTGCACAGACAGTCCACGTGCACCCATACTTTCAGGCCTTGTGCCATGGGACCAAAACACCCCTACTGTCATTCACCTTGTCAGTCAACTCACAGGAGTTCCATTGTGGGGGTGACACACTAATCACACACAGGACACCCTCGAGTAGGACACTTGCCTCCAGTGGGACACTTAAATCAAGAGGTGACTAGATGTACCACCCCCCCCCCCCCCCCAACACACACACACACACAGACACACACACACACACACACACACACACACACACACACACACACACACACACACACACACGCGCGCGCGCGCGCGCGTGTGTGAGACATGGATACCGGCAAACACGCAGCGCAATGTAGGATAAAAAAATGACGAGATCATAACCATCGGGCACCTGCAAAAGAGAAAGAAAGAAAGACGGGAATGCCAATTGGGCAGCAAATAGCACAGTCAAGCGAGGAGCAAACCTGCTCTTGCCGGTCAATGCCCTTCTTGCCACGAAGACCGATTACCTCCCTCAGCTTTTTGGCCACCATCTCATAAGTGACATCATTTGGATCCATGCTCAGTAATTTGTCCTTCTTCCTCTCCATGCGACTCTTAATCTTCTCAAAGCCATCACCCCCTTCACCATCGCTTTCTGAGTCGTCACTGTCGCTGCCTGTGTCACCTCAAGATATTGCAGTCAAGAATAGCACATATTGACATGCCATTGTGGACCAACTAAGACACATTTCCACTTTCAAGTGGCACCAAATCACAACACGATGGACAATTACAACCAACTGGGCTGACTAGGCTCAAAATGGCAAAAATCATGAAGTACCCAGCACATGTTGCAGCTGTTCACCTGAGGAATACAACCTCAATTACCTTGAACCATGACAGCACAGTTTTATAATCACCAGCCATCAAAACACGAGCAGTAATGTAGCCAATTCCGAGACAATCTCTGCCCGCTTAGGAGAGGACTCCAACCCAGGACGGCAGAGGACACAAGATGCTGCAGGGTTGCTCATGGCAGAAAGGCTCTGAAACTTGACGTCAAAAAAGTGGCACAAACAACAAGCAAAAATCTAGCGCATCAACAGGACTGTGTTCCCTTAAACGCGCACCTGATTCTTCAGACGACTCTGCATCTTCATCTCCACTGGCATCCGCATCTGAAGACAGCGGATTCTCCCTGTAGCTCTCTATCTGCTCGGTATACATCAAGTTGTGCTTACGCAGCCGCTGACGCATAGAGTTTAATGCCCTTGCGTTTGTGGGAGACATTTTCTTCTTTGCATCTTTGTTTGCCAAAGCCTTCTGAAGGAAATCCTGATTGCACACAAATAACCTATCAAACTACTGAGCTCGCCCATTGGCAGGCCATTGTCAAAACTCCTGTCCCTCACAAATCTGCACTTGTAGAAGAACAATCACATTCTGTCTTAGGAACATGCATAAAGCCACCCTGTTATACCAATAGAAGACACAACCAACAGAAAAACACACCCATTAAATACCCCGGAATTTTTGAAGTGACTTGGCTAAAGCTGATTCGCGCAACTCAAAAGGCACTTTATTCCGGGCTGACAATGCAAAGTGGAGCAAAAGCATTGTGCCATGTCTGAGTGTTAAAATGGAAGTAATATGATATTCATTAAGACAACTCAAAAGGCACTTTATTCCGGGCTGACCATGCAAAGTGGAGCAAAAGCATTGTGCCATGTCTGAGTGTCAAAATGGAAGTAATGTGATATTCATTAAGTAAGACACTATTTACAGGTGGTACAAACCTCCAGTTCTGCAAGCATCTTGATGTAGAGCCTTGGGGCAGCTTCTCCCTCAGCAACTTTCTGCGCTTTCTCCATCTGTTTATTGAGCTTATCAAAAAGAGTTTGTATTGATGACCAGTCATTGATATGCATCTTGTTCTGCGCCCACAAGTGCCCCAAGACCATGTCAGCAACTACACTCCGCCTGCGCAGCCAGGTTTAATCATGACATACCTTCCTAGAAGATACACTTTTTTATGTTCAAGTTTTAATGTATCGCATCCAGTCGTTGAGATACAAAACCTAAAAAATAGCCCAAGCCGCATCACTCACCCGCATTTCCTCACAAGTAATCCTGAGCTCATCGAATCTGCGATCTTTGGCACTTCTAACAACTCGCTTGTCATCTTCAGAGTCAGAGTCGCTGGAGCCAACCATGAACCTGCACACGACAAGCCGCTTTAGGAGTTGAAACTGATCTGCAGGCAACTGGGCCACCCCCGCGTACTCCGAGGGTTGATGGCAGGTGAATCGATGAAAGAAAACACAAATGATATCTGTGCCTTACTTGCTGGCTCCTTTGGCACCCCCTTCCGAAGAGGAGGAGCTAGACGAATCATCGTCAGACGACGAGGACTCCTCCTCCTGGCTCTCCTCCTCCTCTTCTTCACTGCTTGAGCCTCCCGCCCAAAATCGTGAGTTGGCCGCCTGCAAGGATCAGAACAATGTCATTGCATGAACCCTTGGCAGCTGAACTACATGAACAACAGACGAGAAGACAAGCAACAGTCAAGAACCAAAATGGAGTATATTACCATTGTTAAAGAAAAAGAAGCTTAAATGCGCAAGAATTCACAAAAGTCAAATGGTGTTAGCCAGGACGTTGCGACTTACAGGTTCCACAACAAAAACCCGGCTGGGAGCCGCCAGCTGCAGCTGTTGTAAAAGGCTGACCCAGGGTTGGCGTCTTTATTCGGAGTTTGCCGGACCACCCGGCAAAATATTTTTGCCGGAAATTAACATGGGAACCGAGATCCCGGATGTCCTCAGGCATGATCCGGTAAATTCCATGCTGTACAGTGCTGTACACTTCCTGTACAGTTGGTACTGCCCTCCATTTCAGTGGCAAACTTTAAAAACAGGCTACAGCCTAATACTATCAGTACACCTGAAATATGAAGGAGAAAATTAAAGAAGAAAACAAATGACTACAGGTTTTTTCAGCCCTTACAGGAATCCCCGCTGACTCCGGATCCTATCCCTAATCCCTGCCCCCTCCACTCTTCACTGCCAGGCGCGCTCTTCTGGCTCAAGGACCGACTGGGGGCTCGGGATGGGATCCAGGTATTTTTCTCTTCCACTAAACATATTTAGGTAGCAAAAGTGTGGCCGGGGCGTGTTACTTCATTGTTTGTGGTGATTGTGTTTGTGGTTGCATTTTACTCTCTATGGTTGTCGCCACGACTGCAGTCTGGTTTTTTTTGCTTGTTGTACTTGTTTTACTTGTTGAGGTTCTTTATCGATCTCTCTCTCCATGTTTGTGGCACCCCATTTCATTGCCAACCGCTTTCATTGTGTCTTGCCTTCGCATTTCCAACCAGAATCAGCAGCTCCCTAAGTTCTCATGAATTTCCACGTCTGCCACTTTACACACAAGTTAAGCTTACTATTCCCCTATCACGCAATACTGCCCGGGCCCTGCTTTCGCTTTTCAGACCCAAACCAGCAGTTCCCTAACTTCTCATGCGATTCTACACCTGCCACTTTACACACAAGTTATGATTCCTATTTTTAGGGTCCAGATTAACTTTCACCACCATCTATCAATTCTACAGCTTGCTAAACACCAACCCAGGGTCCACGTTTGTCATTACGCCTTTAGGTTGTCTGGAAAAATCCCTCTGCCTCTCTCCCTCTCTCCCCCCCCCCCCCCTCTCTCTCTCTCTCTCTCTCTCTCTCTCTCTCTCTCTCTCTCTCTCTCTCTCTCTCTCTCTCTCTCTCTCTCTCTCCCCCCTCTCTCTCTCCCTCCCTCCCTCTTCCTTCCTCTTCCCTACAGGACCAAATTATTTATGCACACCTCCCCTATCATGCAGTACTGCCCGGCCTTCGTTTTTCAGACCCAAACCAGCAGTTCCCTAACTTCTCATGGGATTCTACGCCTGCCACTTTACATACAAGTTGAGATTACTATTTTTAGGGTCCAGCTTGATTTTTACCACCATCCATCAATTCTACAGTGTGCTACACACCAGCCAGGGTTTACATTTGTCGTTATGCCTTTAGGTTGTCTCGCAAAATCCCTCTATCTCTCTCCCTCTGTCTCTCTCCCTGCCTCTCTCTTCTCTCTCTCTCTCTCTCTCTCTCTCTCTCTCTCTCTCTCTCTCTCTCTCTCTCTCTCTCTCTCTCTCTCTCTCTCTCTCTCTCTCTCTCTCCACACACACACATACACACACACACACACACACACTCTCTCTCTCTCACCCTCTCCCCCCCTCTTCCTTTCTCTTCCCTACAGGAACAAACTCTGTATATACACTTTCCCTATCACGCAATACTGCCCTGCCAGGGTTTCCGTTTGTTGTTACGCCTTAGTGTTGAGTTCTGAACATTATTATTGGATGCCTTGTGCTTTAAGTGATCTTCATGTGTGCACTATTAGGATATGGGTCCATTGAGAACATAAGGTACCTTGAGACACGGCAGATTCTGGACGTTTTCGAACATAAGGTACAATCCTATCTAGATCACACGTTTGTCGGATGAACTCTTAAGGCTGCCCCACCGGAGTGAATACCAACTGGTTGTGAAAGATGCTGGGCATCACCAGATGCTAGTCTTGTCCGACAGTTGTGTGTGGCACTCAGCAGACAGTCGTACGGACTGTAGCTGGAGTAACTTCGTCTATTGACGACCTGTCTGCTTTGTACAGGTACGGTGCGGCAGTGTGTGTTGTATCATTGTTGCTATTGTGAGAGTGAACAAGCTTAGTGTACCCTGTAGTCACTCAAACAGATAAGGGACAGTGACTTCAGGGAGTATAGGCATGTACTTGAACGTAGCCGTCTAGAGCCTTATCTAGTGATTGCTTGATCGGTGCTTGTGTACAAGATAATGATGTAACGGAACTGGTTGTGAAAGATGCTGGGCATCACCAGATGCTAGTCTTGTCCGACAGTTGTGTGTGGCACTCAGCAGACAGTCGTACGGACTGTAGCTGGAGTAACTTCGTCTATTGACGACCTGTCTGCTTTGTACAGGGAAAGCCGATTGCCCATAACCTTTCACAGGTTATGGGCCCACGCCCTTCCAGCTGAGCCAAGTAAAAGCAGGAGTGAAGGTCGTCTACGGATGGGTCAGACGTAAGCGTTGTGAAAGGTTATGGGCAATCGGCTTTCCCTGTACAAAGCAGACAGGTCGTCAATAGACGAAGTTACTCCAGCTACAGTCCGTACGACTGTCTGCTAAGTGCCACACACAACTGTCGGACAAGACTAGCATCTGGTGATGCCCAGCATCTTTCACAACCAGTTACGTTACATCATTATCTTGTACACAAGCACCGATCAAGCAATCACTAGATAAGGCTCTAGACGGCTACGTTCAAGTACATGCCTATACTCCCTGAAGTCACTGTCCCTTATCTGTTTGAGTGACTACAGGGTACACTAAGCTTGTTCACTCTCACAATAGCAACAATGATACAACACACACTGCCGCACCGTACCTGTACAAAGCAGACAGGTCGTCAATAGACGAAGTTACTCCAGCTACAGTCCGTACGACTGTCTGCTAAGTGCCACACACAACTGTCGGACAAGACTAGCATCTGGTGATGCCCAGCATCTTTCACAACCAGTTGGTATTCACTCCGGTGGGGCAGCCTTAAGAGTTCATCCGACAAACGTGTGATCTAGATAGGATTGTACCTTATGTTCGAAAACGTCCAGAATCTGCCGTGTCTCAAGGTACCTTATGTTCTCAATGGACCCATATCCTAATAGTGCACACATGAAGATCACTTAAAGCACAAGGCATTCAATAATAATGTTCAGAACTCAACACTTCCCCTTGCCTGCATGCTTTAAGTGTATCTTCTCAAACCTAGTGAATCACGATGACCAACAAACACGGGCTTGGCAAGTGGCTTGGTCATAATGTCAGCCACATTGCGTGCAGATTCCACATAGAGGATATCTACCTGCCCAAGTGCCATAGCTTCCCTAGCGTAGTGGAAGCTTACTGCAACGTGCTTTGTGAATTTGGAATACAGGGGGTTCCGTAAATTAGAAATGCATCCTTGGTTGTCACAGAAAATTTTGACCCTCCAAGGTGCAGCCCCTATCTCTTCCAAGAAGCCCCTTAGCCAGTTGGCTTCCTTCACAATATGGCCAGCTGCCATAAACTCAGCTTGCACAGTTGAGGTAGCAACTGAGCTCTGCTTCTTGCTTCCCCAAACCACGGCACTACCATAGACTGATAGAACATAGCCAGTGGTGGAATACCTGTGGTCCAGGTCCCCAGCATAGTCGGCATCAACATAGCCTTCTAGCTCAGGGCCCTTTCCACCCAGAGTAAGAGCTAACTCTCTGGTATCTCTCAAGTACTTCAGCACTCGAATGGCCTCATTCCAGTGTGAGGTAGTGGGTGTCATTCTATACCTTGACAACACTCCAACAGCCTGAGAAATGTCAGGCCGGGTCGTATTGGCTATGTACAGTAACGATCCAATTAACTCGCAGTATCGATGACCAGGTGGCAGAGGGGTACCAGCCCCATGTGACATACCATCTGAGGACTCGGGTCTGCTGCTAGCCACGAAGTCCTTGGACATGGGGGTATCAACCCCACGTCCATCATCAGCAACGCCAAACTTCTCCACAAGAGCATCAATCTTGGGAGTGCAACTCATGGAAATAGTGCCCTGAACTCTATTGCGTAGGACCTGACACCCCAGGAAATCATTCACCTCTCCCAAATCATGGATGGTGAAGTCCTTCTTCAATAACTCTTTCCCCCACTCAATCTCTGCAACCACTCTGGCAACTATGAGAAGATCATCGACATAAACAAGAATAAACGACAGATTACCATCAGGGGCCCTCCTGATGTATACCCCAGCGTCGCTCTTGCACACACTATACCCCATCACGCTCAACTTGTCGCTCAAGGTCTTGTGCCAAGCCCGTGGGGCTTGCTTAAGACCGTAGAGTGCCTTCCTGAGCTTGCACACAACTCTCGTGTTGCCATTCTCAAATCCTGGTGGTTGGGTCACATAGACCTCTTCCTCCAACTCCCCATTGAGAAAAGCTGTCTTGATATCCACTTGGTGGATCTCAAGATTTTGTGTGGCAGCCACTGCCAGCACAGCTCTCCTAGCACCATAGCTGCTGGTAGGTGCAAAAACCTCACCAACATCTATACCAGGAATCTGTCTGCAACCCTGGGCAACCAATCTTGCTTTAAACCGAGTGACATTCCCATGTGCATCGTTTTTTGTAGAAAAAATCCAATGAACAGGGATAACTTTCTGCCCATGGGGTCTTTCCACATACTGCATAACCTCATGGGTGTCTAAAGACTCCATCTCCTCTTGCATTGCCTGCTGCCAAAACTCCCACTGAGGTGAGCGCTGGGCTTCCCTCAAGTTTGAGGGCACGTGAACTTTTCCCAACGTGACAGAAGGTACACTCTGTACCTTATGCTGTGGTGCAGCAGGGCTGTCAGCCTTACTGATGCTGTTCCCTTCTCTCTCTCTCTCTCCCTGGTTGCCAGAATAAGGTACATTATGTACCTTATGCTGGGACTGGGCAGTACTGCCGGGATTATCTGATTCCTTCTCAAGTCTCTCTCTCTCTCCTTGACTACTGGACTCATGTGCAGCACCCTTACATTCTCGCACCTTCCGCAATGCAGAGGGGAGCAGCAGCTCTCTCTCTCTCCTGGACTCACACTTGGGCACACTACCCAGACTTGCCTGAGCTGCGCCTACAATGTCAGCCTGCACACCATAAGCATGACTAGCCAGTGACTGGGATTGGGCACCAGCTTCCCCTACTGCTGGCATGTCTAACCCACTGCTCTCATCTCTTACATCTGCACCGAACATAGCCTCGACTGTCTCAACCTGCCCCTGCATATCAGGGAGACCAACCATGTTTGGCTCACTCACAATTGCCTGACCTGGGTCAGGGGCATGCAATGGGATGTCAGAATGCTCTCTCCTAGCCACGCGCTGTACATAACGCTGCTCCCTTGTAAGGGTGGTCCCTGGAGGAAGGGGAATTTGTGACTTCCCCTGCATTCGCAACCCCTCTTGTACCTTCTGCATTTTTTCTACCTGGGATTGAGTTTCTACACCCCCCCTGGCCAGATTCTGCATATGCTCAAGCACCGTCCACGAGTGCTGAGATGGTTCTGGGGTCCCAACAGTAGGATCCAGGCTGGTGGGGTTTCCTTGGTCATGTGCTGCTGTGGTCCCGTCTCCAGACTGATCCCCAGCACAAAGTCCAGAGGTCCCAGGAGCCCCAGTGGAAAGCGTCTCCACTCCATGGTCATCCTCCTCATCCCAGAACGTGGGTGGAGCAGCAGAGGGAATTGCTTGAGGCGTTGCCAGATTCTCACTGCCAAGGGGGGGTGATATCCTAGAATCATAGACAGACCCAGGCTGGACCTTTGATAGACCCACTCTCTCAGCCCCCCTCAAGTGCTCGATAAAGCTGACGTCCCTACTCTCCTTCCACACTCCATTCCCCACGTACACACGATACGCTTTAGACTGGGGACAATAACCAGTAAACATCCCAGGGATGGTCTTGGGCCCAAAAACAGACCTTTGGCCACTGGGAATGTGCACATGGGCTACACAGCCAAACGTGCGCAGCACAGACACATCAGGTTTGACACCAAAGAATAATTCCATGGGGGTCAGGGACCTGCCTGAAGTAGGACCCACATTGTAGAGGAGGGTAGCTGTCTCAAGCGCCTCCTTCCAAAGGGAGGGGTCTGCTGCAGCATGGACCAACAGAGTCCTTGTTCGCTCCTTCAGGGTCCTATTCATCCTCTCCGCCACCCCATTCTGCTGAGGCGTGTAGGGCGCTGAGGACTCCATCTTAGTGCCCTGCTGAGCACAAAACTCTTTGAATTGCTGGTTCAGGAACTCTGAACCCCTGTCAGTCCTCACACACTTCACAACCGTGCCTCGTTGGGTCTGCCAAAAACGGAGCAGGTCTATCACAGCCTTTGGGATGCAATCCTTTGACTTCACAGGCAGGGAGGCAACTTGGTGTGAACTTTCATCCACTACAGTGACCCAATATCGTTCACCTGTGATGGCAGGAGGTGATATGGGACCCACAGTATCCACATGGACTCTATCGAGTGGGTGATGTGCAGGCCTGGAAGATACAGGGAAAGGAGGTCTGGAGTGTTTCCCTTGTATACACGATTCACAGTGCTTGGGGCACTCAGAGCAGGGAGCAAGGGAGATATTGATTCCTGTAACCAGATCTTCCTTGGAGAACCTCTGCATGCTGCTGGCACCAGGATGACCTAACCTAGCATGCCACAGAGATCTCTCGCTACACACGTGTCCTTTCCTAAGATGAGACGCCTCAGCCATGTGATCAATATGTCTGCAGCCAACTTGCTGCCCTCTGACAGGACTAACAAACTCCAAAAAAAACAGACCTCGTGCGCGGGTGATATCTCCACACCACCCTTCAGGTCCCTTCATGGCTGTGTAACCACCTGCAGTGTCAGTCAGGAAAGATGCTCCATCCTGAATTGCACCAGTGACTGAAATGAGGTTGGTATGCGCAGAAGGAACACACTGCACATTGTGCAGCCAGAATACTTCGTGCCTTGCATTCACAAGGCATACAGACCCAGATGCAATGATTCCTCCCTTGGCGTCTGAGGTTGCCAAGTGCAGAGGAAGAGGCTGTCTATGCATAACTGGATTATGGAGCAATGAGAGATCATTGACTATATGCACAGAGGCACCACTATCTATTAACCAAGATGTGCTGCTAGCTCCATGCGAAGTTGGGGCAAGCACATTGAGAGAGATAAACATCGCCTCACCAGAAGGAGGGGGTGGAGGTGGTAAATGCCACCCCGGAAACGTGTGTTGACTTGTTGGATAGTTATATGCTGAAGGAGGTCCAGGGCTGGAAGCGGATGAAGGCGGGCCACCCCGGCCAGATCCATGGTCCCACCAGGCTTGAGGAGACGACTGTGGGCCTCCCTGGCCCCAGTAAGCTGCAGGCCCAACGCTTGCCGCTTGCATGTTTTGATGCAGAGCCTGCAGCTGCCTGAGCGGTCCGCAGTCAGTCATGAAGTGGCCCTTTACCTTGCAGAAGTGGCATGTAAGCTCCTCTCTGGGCCTTCTTGCCCTGCCAGGTCCACGCCCCCTGCCACCAAAAGTTGTTGCAGAGGGGCCAGCGGGAGGCTGTTCGTTTGCTGGTAGTGCTGCTCCAACTCCCGGTACTGCTCCCACTCCTGGTGCAGCTCCAGCGCTTGATGACGCTCCAGCTACCCCCCCAGAGGGACCAGCCACTGCTGCAGCTGCCATGGCCTGAGGTGTTCCCTCTGCAGGTGGGTCCTTGTACCCACGGCTGGCTGCGGCGCGCAGGATTCTTTGAATCAGCTCCAATGGCGGCTTGTCGGTTGCCATAACCTCCAGGGACTCGAGCCTCAGCACAGGAGGGAGGCCCTTCACCATCAGCTCCCCAACATTGTGGTCCAAGAGGATGAACGCGTTGTTTCTGAGACTTGTAGCCAGATCCATCATTCTGTAGAGGTAGACCTTGAGTGTCTCCCCTGTCTTGATGCCCTGCTCCATTTCCTTGTACCACTCAAGGTTGATGTCTTGGTTGCTCCCTCCAGTGTGACTGTTCTTCACCCACGCGATGAAGTCGAACGCTGCTTTGTGGCATGAGATCTGAGAATGCCAGATGACTGGAACTGACTGGATCAGCCACTGCTTGATGGCTGAGTTCTCCACCGACCCTGGCATTGGCCTCTCCAAAGCCGCTCTGACCCCCTTGGTGTTTGCGCACGCCTCCAAATTTTCATACCAAAATTCAAAATTGCGCCCTCCATCATCAAGCATGACAGTCATCTTTGGATTAGAGGTATTGGGGATGTAGGCTGCCTTGTCAATCTCCACCTTTGGTTCTGCAGTGGCTGATTGTGTCCCGGTCATAGACTGCCCTGGAGTGGCCCCACTGACTTCTCCAGGTTGAGACATTGCTGTTTCACTGCTACTTTCCTTTTCTTTGCCCCTTTTTGTCATACTATTGTCACTTCACCAGCCAAACTTACTCATAAACTTCTGGAATGCAGCAATACCCTACAATTCCCTCCATGTCATGGAAATTTACCAGCCAGTCTTGCACAGTAGTAGCAGATATGTTCCCCTCAGAAGTTTGCGCCGGAGTCCGGCCCGACTCACTCAGTGCTTCTAGACAACGTCTATGAATGATAAAGCACAGCTAAAACTTCAATTATGAATTTCCCAGAAAGGTAAACTGTGAGTAAGATAATGGTCCTGGTACACTCGAGTTCCCTTGCGCCGCTGCGCCATGCTCGAGCTCCTTTGTTGACGCTTGTTGAGTTCTGAACATTATTATTGAATGCCTTGTGCTTTAAGTGATCTTCATGTGTGCACTATTAGGATATGGGTCCATTGAGAACATAAGGTACCTTGAGACACGGCAGATTCTGGACGTTTTCGAACATAAGGTACAATCCTATCTAGATCACACGTTTGTCGGATGAACTCTTAAGGCTGCCCCACCGGAGTGAATACCAACTGGTTGTGAAAGATGCTGGGCATCACCAGATGCTAGTCTTGTCCGACAGTTGTGTGTGGCACTTAGCAGACAGTCGTACGGACTGTAGCTGGAGTAACTTCGTCTATTGACGACCTGTCTGCTTTGTACAGGTACGGTGCGGCAGTGTGTGTTGTATCATTGTTGCTATTGTGAGAGTGAACAAGCTTAGTGTACCCTGTAGTCACTCAAACAGATAAGGGACAGTGACTTCAGGGAGTATAGGCATGTACTTGAACGTAGCCGTCTAGAGCCTTATCTAGTGATTGCTTGATCGGTGCTTGTGTACAAGATAATGATGTAACGTAACTGGTTGTGAAAGATGCTGGGCATCACCAGATGCTAGTCTTGTCCGACAGTTGTGTGTGGCACTTAGCAGACAGTCGTACGGACTGTAGCTGGAGTAACTTCGTCTATTGACGACCTGTCTGCTTTGTACAGGGAAAGCCGATTGCCCATAACCTTTCACAGGTTATGGGCCCACGCCCTTCCAGCTGAGCCAAGTAAAAGCAGGAGTGAAGGTCGTCTACGGATGGGTCAGACGTAAGCGTCAACAAAGGAGCTCGAGCATGGCGCAGCGGCGCAAGGGAACCAGGACCATTATCTTACTCACAGTTTACCTTTCTGGGAAATTCATAATTGAAGTTTTAGCTGTGCTTTATCATTCATAGACGTTGTCTAGAAGCACTGAGTGAGTCGGGCCGGACTCCGGCGCAAACTTCTGAGGGGAACATATCTGCTACTACTGTGCAAGACTGGCTGGTAAATTTCCATGACATGGAGGGAATTGTAGGGTATTGCTGCATTCCAGAAGTTTATGAGTAAGTTTGGCTGGTGAAGTGACAATAGTATGACAAAAAGGGGCAAAGAAAAGGAAAGTAGCAGTGAAACAGCAATGTCTCAACCTGGAGAAGTCAGTGGGGCCACTCCAGGGCAGTCTATGACCGGGACACAATCAGCCACTGCAGAACCAAAGGTGGAGATTGACAAGGCAGCCTACATCCCCAATACCTCTAATCCAAAGATGACTGTCATGCTTGATGATGGAGGGCGCAATTTTGAATTTTGGTATGAAAATTTGGAGGCGTGCGCAAACACCAAGGGGGTCAGAGCGGCTTTGGAGAGGCCAATGCCAGGGTCGGTGGAGAACTCAGCCATCAAGCAGTGGCTGATCCAGTCAGTTCCAGTCATCTGGCATTCTCAGATCTCATGCCACAAAGCAGCGTTCGACTTCATCGCGTGGGTGAAGAACAGTCACACTGGAGGGAGCAACCAAGACATCAACCTTGAGTGGTACAAGGAAATGGAGCAGGGCATCAAGACAGGGGAGACACTCAAGGTCTACCTCTACAGAATGATGGATCTGGCTACAAGTCTCAGAAACAACGCGTTCATCCTCTTGGACCACAATGTTGGGGAGCTGATGGTGAAGGGCCTCCCTCCTGTGCTGAGGCTCGAGTCCCTGGAGGTTATGGCAACCGACAAGCCGCCATTGGAGCTGATTCAAAGAATCCTGCGCGCCGCAGCCAGCCGTGGGTACAAGGACCCACCTGCAGAGGGAACACCTCAGGCCATGGCAGCTGCAGCAGTGGCTGGTCCTCTGGGGGGTAGCTGGAGCGTCATCAAGCGCTGGAGCTGCACCAGGAGTGGGAGCAGTACCGGGAGTTGGAGCAGCACTACCAGCAAACGAACAGCCTCCCGCTGGCCCTCTGCAACACTTTTGTGGCAGGGGGCGTGGACCTGGCAGGGCAAGAAGGCCAGAGAGGAGCTTACATGCCACTTCTGCAAGGCAAAGGGCCACTTCATGACTGACTGCGGACCGCTCAGGCAGCTGCAGGCTCTGCATCAAACATGCAAGCGGCAAGCGTTGGCTGCAGCTTACTGGGCAGGAGGCCACAGTCGTCTCCTCAAGCCTGGTGGGACCATGGATCTGGCCGGGGTGGCCCGCCTTCATCCGCTTCCAGCCCTGGACCTCCTTCAGCATATAACTATCCAACAAGTCAACACACGTTTCCGGGGTGGCATTTACCACCTCCACCCCCTCCTTCTGGTGAGGCGATGTTTATCTCTCTCAATGTGCTTGCCCCAACTTCGCATGGAGCTAGCAGCACATCTTGGTTAATAGATAGTGGTGCCTCTGTGCATATAGTCAATGATCTCTCATTGCTCCATAATCCAGTTATGCATAGACAGCCTCTTCCTCTGCACTTGGCAACCTCAGACGCCAAGGGAGGAATCATTGCATCTGGGTCTGTATGCCTTGTGAATGCAAGGCACGAAGTATTCTGGCTGCACAATGTGCAGTGTGTTCCTTCTGCGCATACCAACCTCATTTCAGTCACTGGTGCAATTCAGGATGGAGCATCTTTCCTGACTGACACTGCAGGTGGTTACACAGCCATGAAGGGACCTGAAGGTGGTGTGGAGATATCACCCGCGCACGAGGTCTGTTTTTTTTGGAGTTTGTTAGTCCTGTCAGAGGGCAGCAAGTTGGCTGCAGACATATTGATCACATGGCTGAGGCGTCTCATCTTAGGAAAGGACACGTGTGTAGCGAGAGATCTCTGTGGCATGCTAGGTTAGGTCATCCTGGTGCCAGCAGCATGCAGAGGTTCTCCAAGGAAGATCTGGTTACAGGAATCAATATCTCCCTTGCTCCCTGCTCTGAGTGCCCCAAGCACTGTGAATCGTGTATAAAGGAAACACTCCAGACCTCTTTCCCTGTTCTTCCAGCCTGACATCCCACTCGATAGAGTCCATGTGGATACTGGGTCCATACACCTGCCATCACAGGTGACGATATTGGTCACTGTAGTGGATGAAAGTTCACACCAAGTTCCTCCCTGCCTGTAAGTCAAAGATTGCATCCCAGGCTGTATAGACCGTCGTTCAGACCCAACGAGGCACCGGGTTTGTGAAGTGTGTGAGGACTGACAGGGGTTCAGAGTTCCTGAACCAGCAATTCAAAGAGTTTTGTGCTCAGCAGGGCACATAAGATGAGTCTCAGCGCCCTAACGCCTCAGAAAATGGGGTGGC
>MVGU01001085.1:212500-222356 GCA_002005505.1 Botryococcus braunii | reverse complement strand
GAAGATTCCCATACGTGTAAATTGGGGACTCCCTCCAAGGCATGTCCTAGTCAGGCACTGAGGATGTAAAATGGGGGACTCCCTCCAAGGCATGTCTTAGTCAGGCGCTGAGGATGTAAACCGGTTGGACAGTCCATCAAAACAGACCGGTTGTGCGTCTTTAAGCACGTGGTCAGGATTTTCTTATGCAAGCTGGCGTGGTACAGGCGGTACGGGGGCTAGCCTGGAGGCGGTGACATGGCAGATGATGTGCCCAAGGGTACCATCCCACAGGGGACTCTGGCATCCTGGCCCCTCCCTGGGGTCCCTGGGGACGCTCTGCGACACTGGGCGTCGTTGCGGGCGTCTCCAAGCTGGTCTTGCAGGTACTGAACACCACTGTCGTTAACAACTGGAGCAGTTGGGAGGACGCGCTCCTCGACACCCAGGTGATCGAATAAAAGATAGATGGCCCATTGATTGAATCGGATTAGTGAAGGCCGACTGACTGAGATACTGATTGACTGACTGGTGGAAGGATGGATGGACGGATGGGTGGGTGGGTGGGTGGGTAATGAAAATGAAGAAGATGAATGAATGAATGAATGTGACACATGACCAGTCCTGATGACTATGCCTGTGCTGTCATCCAATCACTGGCCTATTCCCGAACTTACTTGTTTGCTCGTACTCTAATGTCTCTGGCACGGGGGTACAGAATGCAAGGAGGACTGGCAGGCGAACTCCGCTGGATGCCCATACTCTCACACTCTGCCCACCCCCCCCTCTCCCCCCTCCCCCCCCCCCGCCCTCTCTGGCCACACAACTGCCACACAACACAGCTTACACCCACACAACACACACACAACACAACACGCACACGCACGCACCACACACAACACACACACACAACACACACCACAACACCACACACACACACACACACACACAACACACCACACACACAACACACAGCGGCCCACAGCGAGGTGGGGGTCCACACACGCTCGCTCAGGCAGGCAGCAGGCAGGTTTGGGCACGGCAAGCAAGAGGATCCACACACAACTTAATAAGTCACAAATCACTAAGGAAACATACCGGGAGTTCTAGAGTTATGCGTCAACGTAGTCATGAGCGACTCGGTACCATGGAGACTGATGGAGGCCCCATGTCGGGCCCCTGCAGCACCGCGACGATCCTGCAGTGCTGAGCGCCCTCACGCCTGGTCCTACTTCTGGAGGATCACGTGCATGGAGGCCGTGCGCTGGTCCCTGTGCGCGCGGAGGTCTGCTTGCAAGTACCGTCTCTTGGGGGTGCCGCCATCCGCCCTCCCCTGATTCATACCTCGAGCAACAGTAACATTACTACTACTACTAGTACTACACTAACTTATGCTATGCTACTGCACTGCTACTGCTACTGCTACTGCTACTTCTACTGCTATGTACTGCTACTGCTACTGCTACTGCTACTGCTACTGCTACTGCTACTGCTACTGCTACTGCTACTGCTACTGCTACTGTATGCTACTGCTACTGCTACTGCTACTGCTTACTTGCTACTGCTACTGCTACTGCTACTGCTACTGCTACTGCTACTGGCTACTGCTACTGCTCACTGCTATGTACTGCTACTGCTACTGCTACTGCTACTGCTACTGCTACTGCTACTGCTACTGCTACTGCTACTTGCTACTGCTACTGTACTGCTACTGCTACTGCTACTGCTACTGCTACTGCTACTGCTACTGCTACTGCTACTACTACTACCACCACCACACCCACCACCACAGCGGCATGCCCACGCGCTCAGAGAAAGAACCACCCCCTTTCTGCTTCCTTGCGCGCATGTGCAGCTGTGCAAGCAGTCGCTTTGTGTCGCTCCCTGTGTGCATGCAAGGCTTTGCGCTGGTCCCTGTGTGCATGCAAGGCTTTGCGTTGCTCCCTGTGTGCATGCAAGGCTTTGCGCTGGTCCCTGTGTGCATGCAAGGTTTGGGCTGGTCCCTGTGTGCATGCAAGGCTTTGGGCTGGTCCCTGTGTGCATGCAAGGTTGCGCTGGTCCCTGTGTGCATGCAAGGCTTTGGGCGGTCCCTGTGTGCATGCAAGGCTTTGGGCTGGTCCCTGTGTGCATGCAAGGCTTTGCGCTGGTCCCTGTGTGCATGCAAGGCTTTGGGCTGGTCCCTGGTGTGCATGCAAGGCTTTGGGCTGGTCCCTGTGTGCATGCAAGGCTTTGCGCTGGTCCCTGTGTGCATGCAAGGCTTTGGTCCCTGTGTTTTGGGAGCGTGGGGGCGTGTGGGAGGGCTGCTTCATGTGCCACCCGACGCAAATAGTTGCATGAAATTTTCTGGAATATGGCAGATCATCTGTGAAGTTGATCCCGCTGGGCAGGGAGCTTTGTCGCGGCGTGCGTGTGTGTGTGTTGTGTGTGTGGGTTGTGTGTGTGTGTTGTGTGTGTGTGGTGTGTGTGTGTGTGGTGTGTGCGTGTGAGCGTGTGTGTGTGTGTGTGGTGTGTGTGTGGTGTGTTTGTGTGTGTGTGTGTGTGTGTGTGTGTGTTTTTATGTGTTGTGTGTGTGTGTGTGTGTGTGTTTTTGTGTGTGTGTGTGTGTGTGTGTGTGTGTGTGTGTGTGTGTGTGTGTGTGTGTGTTGGGTGTGTGTGTGTGTGTGTGTGTGTGTGTTGTGTATGTGCATCAATCAAATTGTACACTACAGCACCGGTACCGTGTCTCCTCCCGGTCTAGGCATCTCTGGTCCATGATAGATATCACGTTTAAATGTGGTGTGTGTGTGTGTGGTGTGTGTGTGTGTGTGTGTGTGTGGTGTGGTGTGTGTGTGTCTGTGTGTGTGTGTGGGGGGGGTGAGGGGGGATGAGGATGGGTTGAGCCGCTAATGGGATACTTCATGCGGTCGCATCAGTTTAACCGCACTGCAACCTGTCGTTCATTCACTTGAGCTAACTCTGATGGTGGTACCACAATGGAGCACGGAGGGGAGGTGAGGTGAGGAAGAGGTGAAAGGAAGTAAAGCAATTTCTTAGGGGTAGTTATGCTGGAGATGAGCGCATGGAACTTTTTTCTGTAGTGGGGAAATTTCTGGAGCACTTCATGGTAAGGGATATTTCATCTTGAGGTATAATCATTCTTACTTGAGCACCAGGCACGAGCGCTCACTCTCACTCCCTCTCTTCCCTCCCTCCCTCCCTCCCTGTGTGTCTGTGGGAGGGGGGCCCTGCGAAGCGCCTAGTCAGGCTTGTTGTCCGGGGATTGGGCGCAGGACATTTTTTCTGAGTGGGAAAACACTGCCATAGAGAGGGGAGGCGGAGTGGGAGCAACCCGTCATGATGGCTGCCGCCCGCCAGCTGGCACGCGGTGATTGGGTGCACGTGTTCCCGGGGCCGCGTCGGGTACTCGGGCCGCCTGGGACCCTGCAAATGGGGTCTTGGCGCCATCGTCTGCGACTGCATCCGCTCCGATCCCAGGTGATTTTCCAAAGAATCTTTCCAAACATCTTCCGGATGGCTCTTCGTCTTTGTTTCGCTCCTGCTCCTGCCCCTGTTCCTTGTCCTTCTTTCCATCGTCGTTGCCTTCTTCTCCCTCTTCTTGTCCTGCTTATACTTTCCTTCTCCTTGTCGTTGCCCTTGTCCTTTTCTACTTTTCTTCTCTTTGTCCTTCTTCTCCCTCTCCTTGTCCTGCTAATACCTTTCCTTCTCCTTCTCCTTCTCCTTCTTCTACTATTCATTCTCCTTTCCTTCTTCTCCTCTTTTGTCCTCTTCTTCTTTCTCCTTGTCCTTCTTCTCCCTCTCCTTGTCATTATTTTACTTCTCCATCTCCTTGTTCTTCTTCTCCTTTTCTCCCTGTCCTTCTCCTTGTCCTTCTCCTTCTCCTTGTCCTCCTACTTTTCTTTCTCCTTGTCCTTCTTCTCCTTTTCTTTCTCCGTGTGCTTCTTCTCCATTTCCTTCTCCTTGGCCTTCTGTTCGTTCTCCTTTTGTCTTTCTCCTCTTCCTTCTCCTTGTCTGTCTTCTCCTTCTCCTTGTCTATCTACTCGTTCTCCTACTTTTCCTTCTCATTGTCCTCCTATTTCTTCTCTTCGCCCCTCTTTGCAACTCCTTTTTTTTCTTTTTTTCATTCTCCTCGTCTTCCTCTTCCTCTGGTTTCTCCATGTTCTTCTTAACCTTCTCCGTCTCCTTGTCCTCGTCCTCCTCTTCCTCCAGTTTCTTCGTCGTCAGTGTCTTCTTTTTTTCTCATCCTCCTCCTCTTCCTCCTCCTCTCCTCCACCTGCCGCGACTTCATCGTCCTTACGTTGTTCTTTCCTCATCCTTGCTCCTCTGTCTTCCGCTTGCTCCTATTCTCCTCCTCACTGTTCCTCCTCTTGTTTGTCTCCTCCTCCTTACCTTCTTCTTAACGTGCTTCCTCCCTCCTCCTCCTCCTCCTCCTCCTCCTCCTCCTCCTCCTCCTTCATATCAGTCCTCGTTCCCCTGTCTGGAGACTCTCCTCGTTTCCCCCTCTATGCTTTGGAGGCTTCGCATGTGTCTGGATGTCCCCTCGCTTTGCTTACAGGCTTCGTAGGTGTCAGGATATGCCCCACCTCTTTCTCCCCCCCCCCCCGGCTCCCCCCCTCCCTCCCTCTCCCCCCCCCCCCCTCTCTCTCTCTCTCTCTCTCTCTCTCTCTCTCTCTCTCTCTCTCTCTTCTCTCTCTCTTCTCTCTCTCTCTCTCTCTCTCTCTCTCTCTCCCCCTCCTCCCTCTCTGCTTACGGGCTTCGCACTTGGCTAGATATCCCCTCTCTCGCTGCTTCCAGGCTTCGCAGATGTCAGGATGAGGCCAGGGGGAGCCACGGCATGCAGGCGGCATCCCATGGCGCACATACGTGTTATTAGATAGTGATTATTTACAGGCTGACGGTGGTATGGGGGAAGGGGTGGTGAAGGCGGGAGCCTCTGGTGCTTCCGTTCTACCACAGCGGGATGGGAGAGGTCCTCCCCAAGCATGGGAGAGTCCCCCGGGTGGGTCGCACTGTGACTGTCACCGTGGGGGACCCAGTCCCCATAGGGGACCTGGCCCCTTCCTGCCTGTCCCCGGATGCCCGCCAGCAACAGCGGGTCGGTGCCCGTATCCACCTTCCCCTCAATGCCTCCTATCCACCTTCCCCTTACGTGGCTCCTGTCCATCTTCCCCTCACCTGGCTCCTACTCACCTTTCCCTCACGTGGCTCCCATCCACCTTCCCCTCATGTTGCGCTTATCCACCGTCCCCTCACGTGGCTCCTATTCACCCTCCCCTCACGTGGCTCCTGTCCACCTTCCCCTCACGTGGCTCATGTCCACATTTCCCTCACGTGGCTCCTATCCATCTTTCCCTCACGTGCCTCCTATCTACCTTCTCCTCACCTGGCTCGCGTCCGTCTTACCCTCACGAAGCTTGCATCCACCTCTCCCTCACATGCTTCGCATCCACATTTCCCTCCCATGGGCTGCATTTACCCCAAAACAGTTTGATGCTCGACATATTCCGCTGTCCTTTACATGCTTGCATTGAAACAGGGCTTGTAGCTGCAAGGGATTGATTTGAGATGCACATCTTCCTGCTCTGCACGTGCTTGTATTGCTCATCTCTTTACGTGCTCGTTTTGTTCCAATTCCAAGTACAATGGAGCATTCTCATACTGTTCCTTTCACCACAAACTATTGATGCAGGAGGAAGCCACATTCCCTTCACGTGGTCGTAATCAAGATGTGGCTTTTTAGTTTAACTGTTGAAAACATCCTAGGTTCGTTGATATAATTATATCGTCATTGTCTCTGAGCTGCCTAAGCATTTAGAAGTGTGTGCCCGGCCGTGCACTCAGCTCAGGGGCTGACTGCTTGCATGCCTGCCTTTTCCGAATGGCAAGCATGCACAGCACGAGCGGCCGCATGTCTATCTTCCTTGCTTTTATTTCTCTAAGTTGGTTGCTTTTGCTTCTATCCCTTCGTCAAGGGGGAGGGGCAGGAGGTGGGATGGGGGTTGGGTGTGTATGTGTGCGGGGGCGTGCCCCCCCCCCCTCTCTCTCTCTCTCTCTCCTCTCTCTCTCTCTCTCTCTCTCCCTCTCTCTCTCCTCTCTCTCTCTCCTCTCTCTCTCTCTCCCTCTCTCTCTCGCTCGCGCGCGCGCGCTCCCTCTCTCTCTCTCTCTCTCTCTCTCTCTCTTCTCTCTCTCTCTCTCTTCTCTCTTCTCTCTCTCTCTCTCTCTCTCTTCTCTCTCTCTCTCTCCTCTCTCTCTCTCTCTCTCTCTCTCTCTGTGTGTGTTGTGTGTGTGTTCTGTGTCTGTGTATATGTGTGTGTGTGTGTGTGTGTGGGTGCGTGTATGTGTGTGTGTGTGTGTGTGTGTGTGTGTGTGTTGTTGTGTGCGCGCGTGCGGGTGTGTGTGTGTGTGTGTGTGTGTGTGTGTGTGTGTGTGTGTGTGTGTGTGTGTGTGTGTCTGTGTCTGTGCACGCGTGTGTGTGTGTGGGGATGAGAGGGGGAACTTGGAAGAGGGCAAAAAAGAGAGTTGGTTGGAGCGTGGCGGGTCAGATTCTAGCGTGAATTCAAGATGTTTCAGAGTGTGAACCCCAAGGACTATTCTGACAAAGGGGTAATGGCGGAAATTAGGCATGGCAGGCAATAACGGAGAGGGTGCGGGAAGCCCTGAAGCAACTGGAGGATGTATCACCTCCCAACGTGGATCAGATGCGCGGGACACACCGAGGGGAACAGCCACTTTCCACGAAGGAGCGCGACCCCACACTCCCAGAGTCCTCTCCCTTATCCCTTGCGCCAGTTTGGCATGGTTGGTGGACCCATCCCTGGCTGGCATGAGCCCATCATGCAGCACATCAGCGGTCAAGAAGTGGCGTTGTTGATTGAGGCGGTACAATGTTGGACCAGCCGGTACATGGTGGGTTTGGACGTTGCACTGTGGGCACTGGAATCGCCTCAGCGGTCGAGACTTACGTTTGTTGGGCGAGCCGACACGTGTTTCGTCCATGGCGTGGCATTGTTGGCATCAGGTTTGCCAAAACCGTTTTGCAAACCGGCATCACGTGTATGATCCAACCGTTACCTCGTTGCTCCAGGTTGTTCAGCTCCAGATCTTTGCAATCCATATGGTTACATTCGTTGGTCCAGCAGATTCCTCTTGGGCTGGACCAAGGAGCTCACAGTTAAGCTTTTTCCCAGCTGTAACTATTCTTGGTCCAGGCGTGCTCCTTGGTGGGCCGGGCGTTTAGACTTTTGCTCCAGCTGTTACAAGCGTTGGTACAGTCGGTCGTCCCATGGTCCGGACATTACAGCGTGGTTCCAGTGCCTTCAGTCGTTTAAACTTGTTCCAATTGGTCCAGGCGTTCGCTCCTGTACCAGACATTCTCGCGCTGTGTGCCAAACATAACATGTGTTGTTCAGGCACAACATCGTCAGTACTGGTTTAAGTTGTGTGTGTGTGTGTGTGTGTGTGTGTGTGTGTGTGTGTGTGTGTGTGTGTGTGTGTGTGTGTGTGTGTGTGTGTGTGTGTGTGTTGGGGGGGGGGGGGGGGGCACGCGCGTGCAGAAAAGACACACGTGTGTCTCCTCTCTCCCCCCCCCCTTCCACCCTTCTCTGAGAAAAGTTCTCTCTCTGTGTGTTCATGCGCGTGTGTGCATGCATGAGTGTGTGTCGCACGGCGTGTTCCTATCTGCGAGCCTGTGTATGTAGCAGCGAACCCGGGGGGGGGGGGGGGAGGACAACAGAGAATGCCACAAAACAGCAGAAATTATTTGCAAGGCGTGTGAACTCAAAAACGCCAGCTGCAGGGTATCAAACATTGCCGTGTAGGCATGTAGCACCCCGGCTGAAGCATGCCATGAGAAGATGTACGATGGAGATTCGTGTTGCAACACGAGCAGTGTTACCGAAGATGTATATCAAAAACTAACAAAAGAGAAATCTCGAAATTCTGCAATGGGAAAAAACACGTGCCGCGGCCAAAGCCGTATATGGCTGCATGTCCGGGTCACGGCACATTGTCTTCAAAATTCTTTAAGGACAGGGGTGCCACGTGTTGGGAGCAAGACTGTCTTCATCTGCTGCTTAGGGTTTAAAACCTAGTTTATAACCACAATTCTATAGACCTACAGGGCTATAGAATCTTGAAAGCATTGGGGCAGGGGTCCTCGGCGTGCGAGCACTGATAACAGAAACACACCGTTTCGTGACGATCGGGCGAAAGCAGTACACTGCAATGCAAGAAACAATGTTTCATAACGATCTGGGCAAGGCAGTACGTACCTGGCCCCGATTGGGGTTAGAAAAGACGTGGAGCGTCCCCATGTTGAATAAAAATTAAAAACGTCTATTTCATTTTGCCTTTGAACAGTACGGTGACAGTGGTGATAAAACTCAGCTCAAAGCCTTTTGCCAACAGGCTGTTGGGCTTCCTAAGCTACGTTAGCTGCGTCTGTCATGTGTATGCAGATGACGCTAAAAAACCAAACTGGAAAAAGTTGACGCAAAAGAAGTGTTTCAACCCTACCATGCACGGTCACACTCAGAAAGCAAAAGCTAAATACCGTACCGTCGCAAAATATTGATCCAGGAACGGGGGGTCAACATTAAAAATACTCCGATTTTCTGCAGGGAAGGGGAAAATAACGGGAATTTTTGGGGTGTCAAAATAAAAATATGGTCAATGTTTTGCGACGGTACGGTATTCAAAATACTCTGATTGATCAGAGTTTAGAAAAACAGTTAAGGTAAAAGTAAAATACACTATTCTCAGGCCCCCTACATTCAAAGTGAAATATAGAAATATAACAGTCTCCAGTCTCTTGGTATGCGGTTAGAAGAGGCTTCACTCTTATTTTAAATATAACAGTCTCCACATTATTTGAAGGGAAAAGTGAAATCCTACGGGGTACCGAAGCGTTGGAGTGACCAGCGACGATACACGACAGGATCTGATCAGAAGGTCGTGTGCGAAGTTACAACTTCAGCACCTCGAACGGAGATCGCAACTTTAAGAGCAGCATTGGATGTACAAAGTCGATTTGTTGTGATATTTAAGACATTTCAATGTTTTCGAAATTACAATGATGCCGTGTACGACGTTCTAGCTGCCCGGACTGCTAGTCTTGTCGTCGGCACAGATCTCTACCAGCCTAGAGTTCTGCTAAACTTCGAATTAAGGTAACATTACCCAAGATTATTGTTGGATTCCATGAGTCATCAAATAGGTGGGACTCCCTTGCCGAGCTGCTTACCCTCAAGCTCGCGTGCATGCCGCTCGACATGATCGCAGTTCTACATTGGTGACATTGAAGAACAGCAAGTTGTAAGCTATTTGAGGGTCTCATATGTTTCATGGAGGAGTATCACGCAGATCAAAGAAGTCATAAACCTTCTAGAGCGGACGCGCATTCACGAGCGCTCACCAGGGGCTGACACAACAAACGCAGGAAGAAAAAGTAGATACGGTTATGAAACAAGATCAATGGTAAATAAATGCAATAAACAGACAAAATGCTAAACTTTCCGAATCTAGGAAGCATATGTGCTTGTGTGAGAGGTGTTCCTAGCATGGTCAACTCCAAAACGGTCTTTTTACTCTCTGGACTCACTAGACCCAATATTTGAAGTGATTGGCCGTTTATCCTCATTTCTATTTCAAATTTTTGCTGCTTAGAACAAGGACGGGATGGCTGGGAGCTGGCAAAATCTAGAGTGACTGTCGCCCACACCAGGTCCTTCCAGAAGCATGAACTTATTCGGATGGAATAAGATAGGATTAGTTTGCTAAATTAGAGCTCATTGCATCATTACAGAAGAATTATGTAAAGCATTTGTAATGGAGGTAGCGTTTGAACTGAGTCCATGCTCAAGTGCCACTTTATAAGAGCATA
>MVGU01001085.1:207500-210000 GCA_002005505.1 Botryococcus braunii | reverse complement strand
CCCTGTATGCTCTCCCCCCCCCCCCCCGCCCGCCCGCCTGGTCATTGCTTTTCTGAACGAAGTCTCCTGAGAATGGTAGGTAGGAAGTATGGCAACCCCTTGTCCAGGTCGCCCTATTGGGAGCTCCTTGTCCCCCTTTTTACCCTTTTTTCCCCTTTTTTGTGTCCTTTTTGGGTTGTTGAATGGGTTTTACCGATCACTGCAAGCTTCTTGGAGCATGGGCAGGAAACAACGCAGTGTATTTCCGACATTTTCTTGAAGCGCCTTTGGGGAGCTTGGTAGGAAGTAAGGCACTTCCTGCCGATGCCTCCTGTGGTTGAATTTGTTTGTGGGAGGATGGAAGGAAGGAAGCCAGGGTTTTCCTCCTGCTTTGATTTCAAAAGTGTCCAACAGGAAGGAACGGAGGAAGGAAGGAAGGAAGGAAGGAAGGAAGGAAGGGAGGGAGGGAGGAAGGAAGGAAGGAGGGAAGGAAGGAAGGAAGGAAGGGAGGAAGGAAGGAAGGGAGGAAGGAAGGAAGGAAGCAACGAAGGGAGGAAGGAAGGGAGCAAGGAAGGAAGGAAGGGAGCAAGGAAGGAAGGAAGGGAGGAAGGAAGGAAGGAAGCAACGAAGGGAGGAAGGAAGGAAGGGAGCAAGGAAGGAAGGAAGCAAGGAAGGAAGGTAGGAATGGAGGAAGGAAGGAACGGAGGGAGGATGGAAGGAAGGAAGGAAGGAAGGAAGGAAGGCAGGATCATCTTGGGGCTTGCCAAAGCATCAAATTCCTCCGGCCTCATAGCTGCGGCCTTATACCTTCAAAGGAGATCCAGGATGAGAAATGCCTGGTCCGCCCATACATGCAAGGGTCCACCACCTTCAAGTCACTAGCCTTTGCCTTAGCCTTTGTACCTTGCCTGCCGAGTTGGCTTGAAGCAAAGGGTGCTGGGTCCGCACTTCTTGACATCTACTCATTCTGACTCAGTGAGTTGTCGTTGTTGGCTGGTTTGCAGCCTGGCAGATGCACAGCTTTTGCGGTACAGATTCCTTCATTGTGTTGTGCGTGCTTTGGGTTCGGCAGGCTTTTAGCATCCACGGAACCCGATTCAGGAAAACAGGGGAAATAAGGGGGGAAAAAAGAAAAGATAAGAAAAAAATAAGAAAAACAAAAACAAAAGAAAGGAAAAGGGGGGGGGGGAGGAAAAGGAAAAAAGCCCACTTCAAGACTCTTAGAAAATCAGCCAAAAAATCTGTACTCTGAAAGATTTTATCTGTCTTTACGGTCTTTGGCAGTCGGGATAGGTGTATCTCTGAGGATGTTGGCAGTACAAATATTCCCTCTACAGGGAAGAGCTCAAGGTCCGGCACCACTCCGCAATGGAAAGAAACTGATTTGGTGAGTTGGCGTTGTTGGTTTGCAGCCTGGCAGGTGTACTTCTGTGGATTTTGGCAGTACATGAACCTCATCGGCACATCTGTAGGTTCCTCGCCTCCTGCCTTCCTCCCCTTAACTCTGCAAAGCAGTTATACAGTGCACTGTATTGTATGCGGTACACTTACATAGTGCATTGTGCATGCCGCAAGTGCAGAAGTCAGAGTCAAATCTATCTCGAAAATGCAGGACCTGGTTGGGACACTACAGTCTGTGTTGTGCCTGGTACAGTCGTACAGGGCACTGTATTGTAAGCGGTACAGTCACATAGTGCGGTGTAACCCTGCATCGTACCACAAGCTGGGTACATTATGAAAGTGACGAGGGCGCGAGTTGTGATGATCATGGGACTGTTACAGAGGTGTGCGCTGTACCTCTGACTTGTACCGCAACCTAGGTACGCAACATCCGAATGAGGGCTTTACTCGATGGATAGGGAATGTGTCATAGCCCTACATTGAATTTTGTGATAGTGGAGCCGACATCCGCGAAGCTATGACGCAGTATGCACAATGCAGTACATTACGATGCAGTACAACAATGTAGCGTGTACATCCGCCCATGATCACCATGCTGGGCCTTTTCTGCCAACCACTTATCCATCCATTCGATCGTGCTGGTCACGTCAGCGGCTACCATCGCAGAGTGCTTCACAAGATGCTTCAAAAATGTCTAACTCCCAACATCTTGCCCATGCCCATGCAATTCCTGCATTGTGTTGGTGCTAGTCACTTGGTCAAGGTTTTCTGTCTGAAATATGTGGTAAACACACAGACAAACAGAAAAACACTCAGACAGTCTGACGGGCAGTCAGACAAACAGCCAGTCAGATAGACAGACAGTGAGACAGGCAGACATACACTCAGTAGACAGACAGACAAACAGACAGACATACAGACACACAGACGGAGTGAAAGCACATAATCTTGAAGTGGAAGAGGATCTCTGAGGGAGAAGCGGGGCGTGAAGAGCAGGTTTTAAGCCACGCTCAGACTGTGTGCTTATGACCTTGATGTCTGTGGTGCTATGCTGCTGGTCTGCGTCTTTAAAAATACAAAAAACCCATTCCAAAGCTATCCGTCAATGACACCTATTCAA
>MVGU01001085.1:192500-205000 GCA_002005505.1 Botryococcus braunii | reverse complement strand
TGGGGGGGGGGGGGGGGGAGACATAGCCAGCACAAGCCTCGTGTGGTCTCTGCTTGAGTGGAACGACGTAAGTTCTTGTCCTGTGGCTGGCGTGACTTCGGTCGGATTGTCAATGTCGGTACAATAATTAATTAATTAATTAATTGATTGATCAGTTGATTAATGAATCTCGAAGTGCAAACACTTGCTGCTGTAACATGAGGGGCATTGGTGCGGTCTTTCTTGCAGATTTTTCTCTGCCAAATCCCTGACATGGACCGCGTGTGGTGCGCAAACTCCACCTCCTTCCTTACACCTCCCGCCTTCTTCCTGCAACCCCCTTTCACCCCCTTCTCGTGTGGGCATGTCATGTCGTTACTAATAGATTTAGAGTAGAGCAAAATAAAGTAGAGCATGAGTGGACAGGGTTGTCTGTATGCACGGGAGCGACACCCTCTCCCCCAGGATTAATCTCTCTCCACCTCCTCCCTCCCTCCCTCCCCCCCCCTCTCTCTCTCTCTCTCTCTCTCTCTGCGTGCGTGCGTGCGTGCGTGTGTGGGTGTGTGTGTGTGTGTATGTGTGTGTGTGTGTGTGTGTGTGTGTGTGTGTGTGTGTGTGTGTGTGTGTGTGTGTGTGTGTGTGTGTGTGTGTGTACAGTGACTTTTGCATTCTCACTCGGATTTCATTCTCTCCCTTCCCCTTCCATCCTTCAAACAACAGAGCCTGTCGGGGACATGGGGAAGGGCGTTCGCAGGTTCATCTCAGTGGTGGCAGCCATCATGTCCTACTTCTACGCAACTGTTGTCTTCATCATGTCAATAGTGTATGCCGCAGGTAAGCCCAACTGCGTGCTGTTTCCCAACCGAGTCTTCCACTGCGTGCTGTTTCTCAAACAAAAATCTTCGACAGAATTCTCTCTCGCAAACGACGGCTTTCTGCAGTCTGCACTTTTTTCTCTGTAAGCGCAGTGCAGTATGATTGTGCAGAAATGATTGTGGACTGCAATGAGGTTAAGGGGACCGATGTCCCTGAATTTTTCATTTTTTTCACATATCGTCTCCTCTAAACCCGTTTCCGTACCGCCTCCTCTAAACCCGTTTCCGTACCGCCTCCTCTAAACCCATTTCCATACCGCCTCCTTTAAAGCCGTTTCCATACCGCCTCCTCTAATCCCATTTCTGTACCGCCTCCTCTAAACCCGTTTCCATACCGCCTCCTCTAAACCCATTTCCGTACCGCTTCCTCAAAATCCGTTTCCATACCGCCTCCTCTAAACCCATTTCCGTACCGCCTCCTCTAAATCCGTTTCCATACCGCCTCCTCTAAACCCGTTTCCGTACCGCCTCCTCTAAACCGGTTTCCGTACCGCCTCCTCTAAACCGGTTTCTGTACCGCCTCCTCTAAAGCCAGACAATCCTGTCGCAACAGCTGGCAATTTGCGCCTGTGGCTTGTGCTACCACATATGCCAAGTCTGCTGTAGGCACCCCCGAGGGTAAGCATGAGGGCAACCGTGAGGGTACGCATGAGAGCAACTATGAGGGTAAGCATGAGGGCAACTATGCGGGTAAGAGCATGAAGGCAACTATGAGGGTAAGCATGAGGGCAACTATGAGGGTAAGAGCATGAGGGCAACTATGAGGATAAGCATGAGGGCAATTATGAGGGTAGAGCATGGGGGCAAGCATGTGCTGTCGCGGAGCGGGAACTGCCTTCGGTGGCTTATGGTGGCCCGGCAAAAAGGGTGAAAGTTTGCAGCACGTGGTTTACATGACCATCACGTGTCTTGGGGTGCGGTACAGCTCCCCACGAAGACCATGGAAGCTTGGGGGGCACGCCTATCTCTGAAAGCATGACTCCCGCCACGAAATCGTACGGCATTTTCCAGGGGCTGGGCAATATTGCATTCGCTTATTCTTTCTCCAATATTCTCATTGAGATAGAGGTGCGCCACTCTTACTCTTTCTCCGAAGCCATCTTTGAGATATAGTTTGCGCAACTCTTACCTTCTCTCCAATATCCTCATTGAGATAGAGGTGCGCCACTCTTACTCTTTCTCTGAGGTCCTCATTGACATAGAGGTGCACAAAACTTACTCTTTCTCCGATATCTGCATTGAGATAGAGGTGCGCAACTCTCGCTCTTTCTCCAATATCTTCATTGAGATAGAGGTGCGCAACTCTCGCTCTTTTTCCGTTATCTTCAATGAGATAGAGGTGCGCAACTCTTGCTCTTTCTCCAATATCCTCATTGAGATAGAGGCTCACGGCGTTCACTCGTAGTCGTATATCCTCATTGAAATAGAGGTGCGCGATGCTTACTCATTATTTGAAAACACTCATTGAGATAGGAGTGCACAGCGCATACCCATGTCGCAACTGAAATCCTCATGGAGTTAGGGGTGCGTAACGCTCGCTCAATATAAAACATGAAACAGAGGCGTGCAACGCTCAGTCATTATCTCATATCCTCATTGAGATAGGGGCGCGTGACGTTTATTCACCATCCGCAGTGACATCCGCAGTGACATAACCTGCGCGACATATACTCATTATATAACATCCTCATTGAGATAAGGGTGCGCAACGCTTGCTCTTGATTTATAACCCTCATTGAAGTAGAAGTGCGTGACCCTTGCTCACTATCTAATATCTTCATTGAGATAGAGGTGTGCGACGATTACTCATTATCTGACATCGTCATTGAAATAGGATTGTGCGAAGCTCGATCACTATCGAATATCCTTGTCGAGATAGAGCCCAGCGCTTTTGATGGCCCCTCTTCGCAATGATTGCTCACCAATCAGGACATGTGCTTTTCACTTCGGTTCGTGCGGCCGCTCGTTCTCGGTGTTTCGTTGTGCAAATGTGGGGTTTTAATAATCCAGTACTTGCACGTGTGCTCATACACAAGCATGCCTGTGCGCTCTCACATCCCTGCTTGTGCGTGTTTGTCTGTCTGTCTGTGTGTCTGTCTGTCTGTCTGTCTGTGTGTGTGTGTGTGTGTGTGTGTGTGTGTGTGTGTGTGTGTGTGTGCGCGCGCGCGCTCACATGCGTGTGTTTGCATACGCTCGCACATGTGTGTGTGTGTGGGGGGGGGGTGCGTGTGTGTGGTGGTGTCATGCATGTCTGAAGGTGTATGTTGGTGGGTGTGCGTGTCTATGAGTCTGTGCGTGTAAGTGTCTGCACGGCTGCGTACCCACACACGTGCCAGCACAAAGCAAGAGGGAAGTGGTTTCTCTGGCAGTACGACGCTGAAGAGTGTACATGCAATATTGGAACCCACGCTGAAGAGTAGCAAGTGGTGAAGCCCGTGCTGAAGAGTTTAAGGCGATAATGCGGGTCCAGGCGAAGAGTATTAAGGCGATAATGGAGACGACAGAGAAGAACATAATTATATTCTTCACATACTTATTATCTTACATTCTTTATAAAGGCGATAATGGATGGATGGGGTTTGGGGCGCAGGACACTTTGGGAGGGGCCCCCAAGGAACACGTGACCATGAAGAAGGCCACACTCACCAGCGTAATCATCACTACTGCTTATTACATGTGCGTTCACACTACAGCGACACAAAAAGTCGCCTAACTGCACTGTCTGAAGAACAAGGTCGGTGTAAAGCTTTGATAGCATTCTACTCCCACCAAAAACAACGTCCTTTAATTTCCTTTTGATTTGAAGCGATGCGTGGTTTCCTTTGATGGGCTGGCAGGGGAATTGCGGTTGCGGGGTATGGGGCTTTCGGGAACGGTGTCCCCGGGAACATGTTGGCAGGGCCCAGCTTCGTTTTCTTCCGACCGTATTGGCTCATAAATATGGCTAATGCTGCCGTCTTTGTACATCTTCTCGGAGCTTGGCAGGTACTGTCTCTCTCTCTCTCTCTCTCTCTCTCTCTCTCTCTCTCTCTCTCTCTCTCTCTCTCTCTCTCTCTCTCTCTCTCTCTCTCTCTCTCTCTCTCTCTCTCTCTCTCTCTCTCTCTCTCTCTCTCTCTCTTCTCTCTCTCTCTCTCTCTCTCTCTCTCTCTCTCTCTCTCTCTCTCTCTCTCTCTCTCTTTCTACATCGTCTTTGTACATCTTGCCGGAGCTTGGCCAGTGCTGTCTGTCTCTCTCTGTGGTCTCTCTTTCTACATCGTCTTTGTACATCTTGCCGGAGCTTGGCCAGTGCTGTCTGTCTCTCTCTGTGGTCTCTCTTTCTACATCGTCTTTGTACATCTTGCCGGAGCTTGGCCAGTGCTGTCTGTCTCACTCTGTGCTCTCTCTTTGTACATCTTCTCGGAGCTTGGCAGGTACTGTCGGTGTTTCCTATGCTCTCTCGTTATACAACGTCTTTGTACATCTTGCCGGAGATTGGCGGGTGCTGGCTGTTTCACTCTGTGGTCTCTCTTTGTACATCATCTTAGTGCATCTTCTCGGAGCTTGGCAGGCACTGTCACCCCTCCCCCCCCCCCCCCCCACCTACTACTCGCACACACTAGTGCTCTGCACATGGACAGGTCTGGACACTGCCATGGTTCCAGTTCTTCGAGGGATGGGTGTACGGCCTGGTACCCAACAGGGGCCCCGGGCGCCTGGTGCATTGGGAGAAGCGGGTCCGCATCCCCTTCACCAACACCGTGTACCACTTCTCCGCCTTCCGCCTGGTTTGGCGCACATTCTACGTCGTGGCAACGACGCTGATCGCGATGCTCTTGCCCTTCTTCAATGACGTCCTGGGCCTGATAGGGGCGATCGGATTCTGGCCCCTCACCATCTACTTTCCGATCGCAATGCACAAGGCGCAGTACAATGTACAGCGCTGGACGGCGTACTGGTGGTGGCTGATGTTCATTGATGTGACATGCCTCATTGTCTCCATCCTCGCAGCTGTTGGATCCATTGAAGGAATCGTCGTGGACTCGCGGGGGTCCCAGCCTTTTGTGTTCAACTACAAGTAAGGCACCCACCAGGCTGGGCGTACCGGATAATCTGGCGTGCCTTCTGTGTTCAACTGCAAGCAAGGCAGCTACCAGGCTGGGCGTAGCGGCTTATTTGGCGCATTTTTTGTGTTCAACTACACGTATGGTACCTACCAGGCTGGGCATACCGGCTAATTTGGTGCCTTTCGTGGTCAAGTACATGCAAGCCAGCTACCAGGTTGGGCGCACGGGCGAAGCTGGCGTGCCTTCTGCGTTCAAGTACAAGTAAGGCACCTACCAGGCTGGGCGTACCGGCTAGTTTGGCGCCTAAAGTGTTCAACTACAAGCAAGCCAGCTACAAGGCTGGTCGTGCCGGCTGATTTGGCGCCTTTTGTCTTCAAAGTAAGGCACCTACCAGGCTGGGCGTACTTGTGTAAAACTACTGGAACCAGTAAGTTACAGGAGGCTCAGGAGCCACCCCAATATGGGGATCTTCCAGCTGGCTCATTCTGCCTCACCGTTTGCAAATTGGAGCTCAGGACTGCGCATCCTCCAGTACCGACCTCCCTGAGGGCCCGAAGCAAAGGGATGTCTTATCAATCGTATCGTTGATAGGACACCCTATCGATAGGACACGTAAGTTATCATCATGTGTGTCCATGGCCCCTGGCTTCCGCAGACAAGCGCGTAGCTACGTAGTTGTGTACAGGATATGTGGTCCGCGGATAGCTAACCGCGTGTACGATATAGGATATGCTACAATTTTCAGATACACGGGAAGATTTGCAGTATTATTCAGTGGTACTTTAAATCACCACTTTAAGGGCAAGGCATCGATACAGGGATCATTGACATAAGGAACACTGTAAATGGTTGTCCCAGCGGCGAATGGACGCGGTAATTTGTGACGTGATGATGATGATGATGCCTGCTGCTGCTGCTGCTGCTGCTGCTGATGATGATGATGATGATGATGATGATGATGATGATGATGATGATGATGGTGGTGGTGGTGGTGGTGATGATGATGATGATGCTGCTGCTGCTGCTGCTGCTGCTGATGATGATGATGATGGTTGTTGTTGTTGCTGTTGCTGTTGCTGTTGTTGTTGTTATTATGAAAAGTTACAGAGTTTATTGTCGTCACTGGTTTTCACTAACTTTGAGATTCCAAAGCCCTGCAAATGCAATGAGTGCATCGTTCACAAGAGAGAACTCCTGCCAACAACGAGAGTACTCCTGTACACAACAACGAGAGTACCCCTAGGCTTGCAAACAATGCGTACATTCCGGATAAGGAGGGTATACTATTGGACCACTGCTGGGGTTCACCAGCAGCAGTACAGACACTGCTGGAGTTGATGGTGTTGTAGATAGTACTTCCCACTGTGGGGCCTCGGTCAGTTTACCTCAAGCTAGTAGTACACTGCCCGCAGAGGATCTGCATTGTACCGTACTTAGCTAAGGCCACTGGGGGATCAGGGGCCCGTAGTGGGCTGCATCGACGAATCCGCAATCGTGTTCTTTGTGTGCATATTTTGGTTCGACATTATGCAATTTAAGCAATTTTGCCCAGCTGTATGGACAGAAGACTTTTCAGGGCTCATGCCATGAGCCCCAATGGTGGTTCTCGTGCTCTACTTCCAAAGGGTTCCCTATAAGGTGGGAAGCTTGGAAGCTTCAATTGACGCTGTTCACTCCGCTTCGACTATTATAAAGGGCTGATTCTTGCCATAGTGGGAGGGACGCGCTGGGGGTGGGGTGCACGCGGCAGGGTTGTGCGCGTCTACTGTGGGGAAGCTGAGAAGAAGGAGCTCCGGAGGAGGAGGAGGAGGAGGAGGATCCTCCTCCTCCTCGTCCTCCTCCTCCTCCCCCCCCCCCTCCTCCTCCCCTCCCCCTCCTCCTCCCCCTCCCCTCCTCCTCCCCCTTCTCCTCCTCCCTGTTCCCCCTGTCCAGGATGCTCACAGCGTCTGCACATGTACAGGTATCAGAAAAAAGGTAAAGTCGACTTCTACGCAGGTATCAAGCTTGCATGTGCAGCTGCAGGTACAGCTGTTACTTCTGTCCCTCCCCTAGGACCTCCGGCTTAACACTTTGGTTCAATGCCATTTTGGTTTGTCTCAAACAGCAAACTACAAGCAGTCGGCTTCCTCCTGTGTTCTTGCTGTCAACTGATGGCAGAGCAAGGCGGAACGTGGGTTGGGGCAAAAAGTTGAGAAAAAGAGCCAAGCAGAATGAAAAGCAGCGATCGAAGAAGACCACACCACTGGTGGGCCCAGTTGGCCGAGTCATGCAGCACTATACCCCTTTTTTTATTACTATTATTATCCTTTTATTTTGGCCCATATCTGCTTCGAACTAATCATTCTTAGGCCCATCATGATGTCCGTCCAGATTGAGGCTGGATGACATTATATAGGAAGACAGACGCTGGTGGAAGCAGTACCTTCATCAGAGGAACATTAATGTAAGTGTCCAAAATTCGGACACCGCACCCGCAGTCGACACTTGGACCAAATGTCGACTGCGGGGCGTCCAGGCCTGGTTGTTGAATTCTCTCTCTCTCTCTCTCTCTCTCCTCTCTCTCTCTCTCTCTCTCTCTCTCTCTCTCTCTCTCTCCTCTCTCCTCTCTCTCTCTCTCTCTCTCTCTCTCTCTCTCTGTCTGTGGTGTGTGTGGTGTGTGTGTGTGTGTGTGTGTGTGTGTGTGTGTGTGTGTGTGTGTGGTGTCTCGCCCTCCCTCCCTCCCTCCCTCCCCCCCCCCTTTTTCTCTCCTCCCCCTTCTCCCCCTTCCCTCCTTCCTCCCCCCATTCCTCCCTTCCTCTCCCCCCCCCCCCCCCCCCTCTCTCTCTCTCTCTCTCTCTCTCTCTCTCTCTCTCTCTCTCTCTCTCTCTCTCTCTCTCTCTCTCTCTATCTCTCTATCTTTTCCTCACCCTCTCCCCTCAAATCCACTCGTCCCTTCCTATTTCCTTTGCTTCTTCTCCCCTCATTTCCTTCACCTGCTCACATTCTTTGTTATTTTAGTTTGTTCCCCTTTAAACCAATTTTTGCTCCGTAGTTCTTTTTCACCTGCGGCCATTCTGATATATACACGTGACTATCGAGGCATCGGGATCCGGAGCCTGAGACTGATTTTTTTTAAAAGTGTATTGCGCTGTTACCCTTAAATTGTCAATAGATAGCCCAGTTACAGGTTGGTACTAGTACTAGGAACATACAAGCACACCGGCCGCCTGTGAATAATGACGTCGTGACACTCGTGACTCACGAGTCGTGAGGCGTGATCACAGGCTGTGAGGTGACCTCACTGAGGTCCTCGGACCACCGCCGGTACGAGCGGATCGACACATGTCCTAGGTTTTCCCTTCCCCGTACATAACGTGAGTGTTGCAAATAAACTAACTATCCAGGTTTGAATTCACGTGAACCAGTCGAGCACGCTACAAGGGAGTGTAACAACTCGGGTCCAAGATTGAGGCAGTGCATATGGAATACTCGTATGGAAGTTGTGGCTGACCTGGAGGTCGATGGGAGGGATCATCATCTCCATGCTAACGTTCTTGGAGGGGGTGTCCAGAGCAACTAGCACCGGTCCAAGCGGCTTCATGCGTTCTGGAGTTTGTTTTGTGGATTTTCCCGTTGTACCTGATCCTTCGGCCGCATAGTTCCTGGGCAATGCGAACACCCCGAAGTTTACACGAAGGCGGTGTGGCTTCGTTCCCAACAAGTCTCGATGGTCCTCCAAAAACCGAAAGTAGGTCGCTGGTCTCCCATAACTCGCTTCGGACTTGTGATACATTTGGATTTCACTCAAATAGCACGACAAGCTTTCCAACTGATAATTACAAATGTCGCGGCTTTCAAAAACAAGAGCCCTGCAGATGTCACCAGGGTCACCCGCAGGCGGTTCTCTCGTGTAAGGGGGAAATTGAAAATACACTGAAATCAGGAAAATTTTTGTCGTTGCCTGTAGAACTTGCAGATTTACTGATTTGGGCATGGGCACGTCTGACCAAGACTCGTCAATGTAGATAGGTGACAGAAATGTAACCAGGATTGCAACATTTATGTGTTAGCCAGTCTTGCATTCGTGAGCTTTAAGTAAATCTTGTGTTGATGAGTTATCAATTGGAACACAATGTGTCAGCCATGTGGCGATGTCTTTCACTCTGTGGCTTGCGTCAGGCCCCATTCACTAATGACAAAATATAGAGCACAAGTGACCTGCACAAGGTTTTTCAGAAACGTATGCAAGAATGTGTATTTACCTGTGTTGTCCACCCATGCCGGCTGGGCGCAGGGAGAATCCCTATGTTATCCACAAGTCCTGGTGGCACAGTTGTACATTCAACCTAGCAACCAGGTTAAGAAATCTACCTTGAAAAGGTAGCATAGAGAATGCTTTCGTGGTCATTGGACTTGCTTGCTGTACAGGCACTTCTCTATATTCGTATTTGCACAGGCTCAAGCCCCTGGGCCCCCTCGTAAGCAGTTGCAAAGACGGTCTGCGGCTGATATCTGTCCAGGGAGAGGTTATGATAGCCAAAAGGCAAGGCAGGGGAGAGGGTCCTCATTTTCGAGGATTTCTTGGAATGCCCTGGTGCCCTTCCTCGGAAATGAGTTGATTGTCACTGAAGTTCTCCGATGGGGGGCATTGAGGAATCATGGCCTGGACAGACATACAGGGCCCACAGGCAAGCCAGGCACCCCATAAGGCCTGGGCTCCCGCCAAATCACAAAGACGACGGAGGCGGATGTCGGACGTAGGGCGCGGAAAACACAGGAACGGATGTTCGCTGTGGTGTCGTTTTTTTTTTTTTTTTTTTTTTTTTTTTTTTGGTTGTTTGGGGGGGGGGGGGGAGAGCTTTAGCTAGTTTAGTACTGTCCTTCTGGAGATGCCCAATCGCGCATCCGGGGTTTTGTGATTGTTTGCGATTAGTCGTGGTGACTGGAGAAGGGTTGCGGGAGTGCGGGCCTCTCACATCGAGCAGGGCGCTCACATGGGTTCCATGTCACTGCAGGGGGCATGAGTAGTGAAGCAGGACAGGCGCAGTAACAAAGCAGAGCCCCCCCCCCCCTCTCCCCACCGCCCGCGCCCACCACCAAGCTGTAATCTGCAGCCCCACCAAAGCAGCAGCGCACACATGTCGGTCGTCACAGGACCTGAAAGCCCGGACGGAGATGCTCCACGGGGTTCTCGAATGACCGCTGTGATTCGCCCCAGCCTCGTCCACACGAGCTGCACGAGGAGGACTTCTCTTCGTCGGGGTTCGATACGGAAAAGTCGGATCGGATGGATGACAACCTGTCCGCTCAGGTGCCAACACCTCTCCACCTCCCTCCCCCCCCCCCCAATCCTGCCGGCCCCCTTTGCATCGTGCTACACACACACACACACACACACACACACACACACACACACACACACAGAGAGAGAGACAGAGAGAGAGAGAGAGAGAGAGAGAGAGAGAGAGAGAAGAGAGAGAGAGAGAGAGAGAGAGAGAGAGAGAGAGACAGACAGACAGACAGACAGACAGACAGCAGTGCTGCCCGACTGGGGGGTGCTGCATGCTGAAGGCGTCGTTGAGGGCTTGGACCGCAACACATGTGCCTCCGAGATTGGCATTTCTATCGATCCCTAACATCCCAGCATCCCCCTCCCTTTTCCTTCTGCTCTGTCCCCCTCTCCATCCTCCAACAAATAATGGGTCGCTCGGGCGGCCTTCTGGCCTGGGGGCTTTGGGCCATTAATGCCCCCCCCCCCCCTGTGTGTGTGTGTGTGTGTGTGTGGTGTGTGTGTGTGTGTGTGTGTGTGTGTGTGTGTGTGTGTGTGTGTGTGTGTGTGTGTGGAGAGAGAGAGAGAGAGAGAGAGAGAGAGAGAGAGGGTGGGTGTGTATGTGTGTGTGTGTGTGTGTGTGTGAGTGTGTGTGTGTGTGTGTGTGTGCACATAAAATTGTTTCAATTCCTGTTCTTGCTGCGTACAAGTAGGCTTTGCGCTGTCTGAAAGGAAAGAGTCCTGGAGTTCATGCGATATCAATATTGACTGAATGCTAGTTGGTTGATACCATTTGTGGGAGTGAAGTGCCAGTGTCGACAGCGTAGGTTTGGTCAGGTGTTGACTTATTGTTGTCACTACCAGCACTCGTTGACCCCCGCAGCGTTCATTCATCCTTGCTATCCATTCAAATCCGCCGTTAAGCCTGAGCCATGCCTCTGCCGCCTATATCCTCACACGATCTTTCCTGAATATCAGTACATCGCAGTACATTGCCCCTCATCAGGAGGGCAAGTCCCACTCACCATAGCATTGACGGCCACCCTGCTCGGGCCCGGAGCAGATCAACCAAAGGGCAAATAAGGGAGATGTGCAAGAGATCTGAAAGGTTGCTATCTAGGTTTGGCCTGTCGCTTTTCTTGCATTTGAGTGCTGCAACAACAAATGTGACAAAAAGGATGGGTGAATTAAGTTGGTTAGAGATATAAACGAAAAATGGCGGGTTCAAGGGGCTGGCCTGGTTGGGTCGCAGGTATCGACCATGGCACTGCACAGTCCGGGCGCAGCGCCCTCCTTAACGCTCAGCCACACCCAGGGCCTGCTCACTCCCCAACAGGCTAGTCCAGAGATACCAGTACATAAATCCCAGCAGGGGGTCCGACCCATCTCTGGGTCATCTTTTGGGAAACTCCCGTCTCTGACAGGGCCGGGAGTCGACGCCAACACCACAGAGTCAGGAGGGGCGGGGTATTCCCCGCCCTCCACAGCTGGGCTGGACCAGAGAGGCGTGAAGAAAGCTGGGTGGAATCAGAGATCGGGGCCAGAAGGCCTTGGCGAGTCCCAAAGCAGCCTTGCTGGAGACACGCATTCTAATCAGGCATCCCCTGGCATCCCCGCACAGCGAGCCACGTCGGACGAGATTGGGGCGCAGGCTGTGAGCATGTTCACGAGCATTCGAAGTGGGGCAAGGCAGGAGGGCCGCGCATCTTCCTCAGGCCATCGTGCCTCAGGAGTGGAGGACCGAGGCTGGAGGGGCATCGAATCGAGTCCCCCAGGTCCCGGCGGTACGGTAGGGTCTCCAGCCGACTACTCATCGGGGGCCTGGTACCCTGACCCCACGGGACAGTCTCCCAGTGGGGACCCGTCACCGGGGCAGGAAAAGAGCACCTCCTTGGCGTCCCCGGATCTCTGTACCATCTCTGCGAGCAGCCCCGACGCTGCCCAGGGGCTCGAGTCTGCGGGGACGGCGGGAGCGTCCTTGCCGGGCTTCCGGTCGGTCCCCCTGGCGAACTCCCCGAGCCCAGAACTCGCCGCAGACTTCTCGGGGGAAATGCGGGAAGGCGGCTTGTCTCTCCTATCCACCGGGGTGGATCTGATGCAGCACAGCGGGGAGGGCCCTGCAGCGTTGATGGGAAGCGGGCCCCGGGGGGGACCCGGGGCTACCGCAGGGGGGTCCAACCTGCGCATCCCGTACCGCATCTTCGAGACGCCCAGCCTCTTCGACACCGATCCCGCGGGTCCCGAAGGAGGGAGCGGGGCCCACCTGGCGGGCGAGACGGGGAGCCTCCGCCAAACGCCCAGCAACAACCTTCTGACAATTCATTCCTTTCCGCTTCTTCCAGAGGGCTCCCCGAG
>MVGU01001085.1:172500-187500 GCA_002005505.1 Botryococcus braunii | reverse complement strand
AACAAAAATAAAAAACAATCCTGAGTAAAGCCAAACTTTCAAGGGGAGTCGAACCGCTGTCCGCCCCGTTCCCCGCCGGGAGAACGGCTTGGCGCAATCACGCAGTGTCGCCGTGGTGTCCTGCCATTCCCATTCTCGGCGATATTAAGGGGCAGAGCTTCGATGTGGCGATCTGTTGTCCGCCCGCTGGGTAACCTCGAGGGGCACCCTCTCGATGTGGTTGACCTGCTGTTGGCACGCCGGGGGACCTCGAGGGGGACCGACCTTGAGGTATTTGTGACCAGCCGGCCCCACTCTGGCTAATCTCGAAAGCCACACTCTTGATCTGGTGACCAGCTGCTGACAGCGGCACCGATGTTGAGGACGTTGTGACCAGGCGGACCCACTCTGGCTAATAATCTCGAGGGGCACCACACGCTCGATCTGGTGACCAGCTGTTGGCAGGCAGGGCGACCCTCCAGGGGCGCTATTGAGAGAGTCAGGACCGGCCGACCCCGCCCGGCAAACCTCCGAGCGGCACACGCTCAACCTGGTGGCCTGCTGTTGGCACGCCGGGCGACCTCGAGGGGCACCAGGGACGCCAATGTGGTGTCCGCCGTTTCAGTTTCCGTTTCGGGGTCTTCTGAAACAATGAAGACGGTGTCCAAGCGCGCCGAAAGCGCTGTCATCGCTTATCCGGGGCCGTTTGAAGCACTGAAGACGGTGTCTTGGCTGTTCTGAAGCGGTTGAGACGTTTGTCCTGGGATGCACCTGCGGGAGCGTCGTGTGCCGGTCATGCGAAAGCAAATGGGAGAGCAAGTGTTCCTGTCACAGTTTTTTAGGTGGTATCCAGGCTTGCCAATGATGTGCATCCGTCGTTTGTCCGGGACGTCTCCTGAAGCTGTGATAGGCGGTGTCTTGGCTGTTCTGAAACTCTCGAGACGCTAATTCTTTTTCAAAATCCTGCGTGTTCTGTTGCACTCAAGAAGGGTATTCAGTGTCTCCTCTGGTGTGCTTAAAGTGTTGGTCTGTCCCTCTGAAGCGCTGAAGGCGGTGGCTAGACTCTTCTGAATCATGGTGTAAGGCGGTATCTACGTGTCTTCTGAAGCGGCGTGTAAGTCGGCGGTATCCAGGGTCTCCGATGAGGACAGTATCCAGGGTCTTTGAAGGTGGATGGTATCCAGGGTCTCCGAGGAGGACGGTATCCAGGGGAAGGACGGTATCCAGGGTCTTCGAAGGAGTCAAGCCGATGTACAGGCCCTTCTGGAGCACTTCAGACGGTACCCAGGGTTTTCCGAGGCAGTCGGGACGGTCTCCAGGCCCTTCCAAAGCAGTTGCGAGTTGTAACTGCTTTGAAAGTTATGTCAGCACCATCCATGCCCTCCTGATGCGTTTCAGGCAGCATTAATGGATAAGAATATTCAAATATTCAGGCCCTTCAGACGTGGTTGCGATGGTACCCAGAGCCCCTGAGGTGGCTGAGATGGTTTGCAGGGCCTCCATGATTGGTTGAGATGATACCCAGCCTCTTGTGAAGCGGTTTCGACGGTATCCAGGTTACTTTGGGTGCAGGAGACCCTGGGTTGGTACCCAGGATCTCCTGCACGTTAACCCCTTCGCCACCTGGTGCATAGTTCGCACTTCAACTTGTGTCCTTGCGCCTAGAGGAGCTCCTCATGAAGAATGGAATCCTTGTTTTAAAATGGCGAGTAGTCTTCAGTTCTCTGTGGTGAGAGCTATCTGCCGAAGCTTCTGCAGGTGGTGCAGATGTGCGACGTGTGTCCCAGACCGGGGTGACAGTGGTGTGTTGGTCGCGACCATGATGTGGGAGCCCATGTGACCGCACCTCCCTGGCTCCCGCTGCGGCGTGCGTACTTTTTTATGCAAGTACTTGAGGCTCTGGTCCATACGTCTTGGATTGGACTTGGGTTAACGTGGGGAGGTAGTTGGGTCACACTCCTGGGTTCAATCCCCGACTCAGTTAACAAGTGTTCACAGCTGACTTGCTTTAATTTTTTTGTGGGGAGAAGCTGTCTTCACCCAAGGATAAAGGTCCAGGAGGTGTTCGGATAGGTGCTAGGGAGGTGAGTGTTCTGAGCTTACAGTCATCAACTGAATTTTGCCGGATGCTTTGCCCTGATGGGCATGTGAACCACGTGACGCATGTGTCATGAGGGGTGTGAGTAGCACGGAGGGCAGCTCGTGGGTGAGATGGGGGGGGGGTCACAGCAGGACCTTACTCTCGAGCAAGGGGCCTCGCCCCTCAATACGTTTGGAGTGGGTGTCATTCCAGCGCACATCCTGGCCGTTCATCCAAGGGTTTTGAGGCCGCGTTGGACGTGACCGAAGTTACACATGTGCAATGCGCACATTGCGCATGCGGAGGAGCAGTCAGGGTGGCAAAGCAACTACGTAGTATACATGCTCCGCTCTGTACTCGTCTCGGGTTTCCCACCTCAGGAGCTGAACGCTTTTCAATTGATCAGTTGAAAAGCTATTGTAAAGCTCACGGCGTCCTTCATGACGCCGTGAGACAAGACTCAACCATCATGCACCTTGAATGACGCACGTGGGTCCTCATGGTGAAATGCGTTTATATTATCGCCAATATAGGCACCCTCGCCCTATCGTGAATCAGGTCATGGATCAACGCGTGTACTCTGGAAACCGCGACCCAACGGCGCAGATGGTTTAACTTCCCCGTGAATATGAGGGGAGGAAGAAGACCATTGGGCTAGTATTTCTAATCCCACTTTTGGAAAAAGGGAAGATCGTGTGTATCCAGCCACTAGAGGGTGGCGTGAGGGGCAGAAGATGAGATTTCACCTGTGCGGTCATCAGAGGCCCGCATGAGGGGGAAAATCACGTAACGTAACGTCTTTCTATCTACTAGAGGTTTGCAGGAGGGTAAGAAGACGGAAGATACTTTTCTTTCGCCACGTGGCCTCTTGTGCACAAGGTTTAGTAATTGTATATACAGCATCCCAACGTTGTTAACATAAGGGGAAAAATTTTCTCTTCAGACGGAAGTTACAACTGTGCAGCCAATAGAGGCATGAGGGGAAGGTTTGGAGCTCCCTGACCAGGTCTGCAGGCAGGTGTGACGTCGCTTCAAAGCAAGGCTTTAAATTTAAAGCAAGTGTGGACGTGAGTAGGTTAAGATCGTGATCACTTTGCAGCCACGCGGATGCGCAGTGGGCGAGATGATGAAGGCGTTGAGGCGTTCTCGATGTGTTTTCGGCCTGATGAAGGCGTTGAGGCGCGTGAGTCATAAGGATCTGGGAGGGGGGGAATTTTTTCAGCATGAGTAATCACGGCGCTCATAAGTTATGTGGCATATGGACGGATACCCCGTTGTCTGCGAGTGGAAATGTAACAGACAAGTCTTATTGTCTTTAAGACAGCATGTGGCGAGCGTTGATCACACTGGTCACTCCTCTTTGAGGGCCTTCCGGGCACTTCCGCAACCTCTTAGCTGGCGCCTACCGGCACACGGCGGGGGTGGGGGGGAGGGGCAAGAGAGAACGAGAGGGGGAGAGAGAGAGAGAGAGAGAGAGAGAGAGAGAGAGAGCGAGAGAAACAAAGATGACAAAGATGAAAATCAAGGGGGAGAAACAAAGCATCAGCTTGCCAGAGGCATCAACTTCCCAGAGGCATCAACTTCTGATATCCAGGTGCAGCTATGGCGTAGCTGCGGCCAATTGAGAGAGGCCTGTTGCAACAGGCCCAATTGGAACTTTCCCTGGAAGACGATATTGGGCGCTTTTCTTCCTCTATTCGCCACCATTTTGCTGTGCACGTGTCTAAAGGCACAAATTGCCAACGTGTGGCTCAGTGCCCGGGCCAAAGACAGGAGGGCCTGTGTTGAACGTTGTTCTATTTGGGGCGATTGTGAGCTTGCAACTGGCCGATGCATCACTGAGTGACGCACATGGGTGGTTGCGACCAATTGGGGCGATTGTGAGCCTGCTGCGAGGGAGAAGGCTCAGCGTGGAAGTAAAAGCCATTCTTCCCCGTGACTGCAAGAGGAGGGAATTCCATTGAAAGCTTACCAATTAGATGGCACGTGAGACATGTCTGACCTCAAAATTTTGTGTTATCAATGGGGTGCACTACGAAATCAGGCCCCCTCCGTTCAAGAAAATTTGTGAAACTTCAAGCGGAAGTAACGAGAGTCGCAGCTGCAGGGCTGTGTCACTACTGTCCACAGGCAAACTGTGTCCAAAAAAGTGTTCACTGAACAGTTCAGTCAAGGGTGCTCTGACACCCGCAACGTGTCGTCAGATACATGTCGTACATTTGTCAGATACATGTCGTACATTTGTCAGATACATGTCGTACATTTGTCAGATACATGTCGTACATTTGTCAGCTACATGTCGTACATTTGTCAGCTACATGTCGTACATTTGTCTGTCTGTACACGTCTTCATCCGAACGTCGGGATGAATGTTAGTCTGTTTCTTCGCTAAAGAAGCAGACTTAACGTCTATCGGTGTACGTACAAGTGTGTACGTATGTAGGCAGAAGCAAGGACAAATCGTGGGTACGTGCAAGGAGTGTTGTCATGTGAGCCCGGTGAGGCTTCTACAGAGTGGTTTTGCCTGTTGAGGCCGTGCGTGAGCCTGTGCATGTGAGCCGGGTGGGGCTGGTGATGAGTGATGTTGCCACGTGAGCTGGATCCTCAGATGCCGCGACCAATTGGCTCCGGGCTGTGTAGAGTAGATTGGGGGATGGCAAGTTTCTCGGTCATGTGGCCAGCTGCCCTGCAGGGCCTTGTATGCGCACAGAAGTTACGCAGGGAAGACATATATGCAGAGTCTGCATGACCCACCCCAAGAATGGAATTAGCATAGGTGCAGGTTTCGTATCTTTTTTTTCCCCCCTTCTTTTTTTTTTAAATGAAAACGAGCACTGCCTCCCCTTGAGTCCGCACGTGCACGACAATACGCGTAGAGTGTGCCGGGTTCTGCACACTTCAACAACTTTTTCTCATACATGTTCAAGACGGACCAGTCACATGAAAGGGGGAGTGGGGGCATTATGATAACATTGCCCAATGCACTGCATTGCGTCTGTGCCTGACCACATATGCATATCCTGCTTTTTTCTTTTTTTTTTTCTTTTTTTTTTTTTTTTTTTTTTTTTTTTTTTTTTTTTTTTTTTGAGAATCGCTTGCAGGCGCCTTTAGGCCGGCCGAAGCATTGGGTTTCAGAGCCTGTTGGGGCCCATGGCTTTCTTAAGAAAAGAGGGCAGGATATCGCACCTTGAAAGGTGTAGCTTTAGAAAAACCTGACAAATTTTATGGTGTACGGTTAGGACACGCTTCACACCTTATACTAAATTTTGCAAGTTTGAGATTTTTCATGCACGTTCCAATGCCTGCATGTAGGTTCTGACAGTACACTATAGTGCTTTGAAGTCTTGGAATCTCGTTGAAGGTTCTCCATATGCACAGCAGTTAGGGCAAACTTACTACCTGGGGGTTTATTTTTTAATTTCATTTTTTAATTTTTGGTTGGGCAGTGGATAACTATACTATGGTACACTTCATTATGGTACCTTTTGCAATCTTTCACAATTGGCTTTCCGCTGCTTTTCCTCCATATTTAAGCCTTTAAATTTATAAATCGACCCTCGTCCCTTCAAATGCAATGATCAGAGCATTTTAACGATTTGTGCTCATTCTGGACTGGCTACGGGGTCTGCTTTCAAGCCGGGAATCTGAGCATACCTTGAAACTCTTAACGTGATTTACCTGGGTTGAACCACATTAATGATACACAAGTGGACTGCAGACACCAGCTGGGATGTGTTTGGGTATATGATGTGGCTTGTGTATGCTGGTTGGGGTCCTGAAAAAGTATCGATGGTTTTGTCAAATTAGATCAGTCCTTGTTGAAATCTTGTATTCACATTAGTATTGAAGCGCTGAATGCCAATTCGATGTGCTTGCCATGGCCACTGTATGGGAGGTGAAGCATTCTTGTCCTTATAAAGATTGACCCTGAATGCCCCCTGGATTCCACGTACCCATGGCCACATGTATGTACATACATGGTTTGCGGTTGCGATATCCTTCACTTTTTTTGGGTAAACTTTGAATACTCAGACCTGCAGTACTTTCAAAGAAATTACTTGTGAAAAGTAAGGCATAAGAAACTGGAGTGTGGGAAAATAAGTGCTATATTTGCTGAGGGCTTGTCGTAGGGTGACCTACTAGGGTCGCTCGACTTCGCAAGCTCTCCTGCTTTGATTTACTCAGCAAACCATTCATACTACTTCATATGAAGCACCAAAAACCCTTAAACCGAAATTTAGCTACGTAAGCTTTCTGGATGCATGCAATGCTCGTTGGAGATGCCCAGATGCGCTGTACGCTCTAACGCAACATCGGCTGTGACTGCCTTAATTTGCTGAGTTTCATCCTGAACATACAACATTTTAGAACTCACTCAGTTTCATACCGAACATAGAAGCTTCTAACATACAAGCATCTAGAAATCACTGAGTTTCACGAACAGATCTGAATTTACTGAGTTTGATAACGAACATAGAAGCTCATAAACTTTCTGAGTATTATGACTGAACATAGGATCTTGTTAAACTTAATGAGTTTCATACTACATAACATGTAGTGCATATGCAAGCCGAACAGCTGGGCATTCGCTGGGATGGCTTTAACCATCACGTGACCGGCCTTACGTTCAAACCTTCCGTCCGGAACTCACAAAACCTGGCCTATCGCGCACACCTGCCACAGCGAAAGTAAAATTTTTCCATGTTCAGACGTGGATAGTAACACTTCGTGACGGCTGCAATTGTTAGCGTTCACAATGCTGTGTATAACATGGTACATTCTTGCGTTTTGGAGCGCCTGTCGAAGGAAAAATGGACGAGGGGTAAGCTCCCCCCGTGCTGGTGATCTGCATGTTTATCAGTCATGCTCCACAACACTTGATTTACAATTAATCACCTAAGTTCTTTTCATTGTCCTCTGTGAATTGTTGAATACATACCATCGTGAATACTTGAATCGACGACATTCACAATCAATGTTGGCGCATGCAGGATGATGTTCCAGGTCCTCCTTCAAGATGAAATATATGGTTTTGCATCGTAGCAGGGCAAGGTGTGACACAATTCGGACGTGAGCAACTTTAAACTCTTTTAGATAAAGAGAACCAAAGAAGCAAGAAGCGATCCTTTAAGGGGATCACGTAGCAGCTTATCGCTTTTCACCGTATGTTGAGACCTGTGTCCACAAAGTAGCGTGCCCGAGGATGTGAAAACGTTATGTTTGGCAAGGTTCAGGAGTCGAAACAAGAAGTGGCAGAAGATACTTTGTCCTAGGTGTGACAGACAGCGTTCTCAATTCAACAATGAAAAATGGCACATCGACTTTTTGCATGGAGCAGATTTTGATCATGGAGCAGATTTCAAGGCTCTTTATCCCACCCACCCACCTACAGTTTTTCTCTGTCCCACACCCCGCCTCTCTCTTCTGTCCTCTCTCCCTCTTCCTCGTGCCTCTCTCCTTCTTCCTTTTTCCTCCCCCAACCCCCCTCTCCCCCCCCCCTCTCTCTCTCTCTCTCTCTCTCTCTCTCTCTCTCCTCTCTCTCTCTCTCTCTCTCTCTCTCTCTCTCTCTCTCTCTCTCTCTCTCTCTCTCTCTCTCTCCCCCTCCCCCCCCCCCTCCCCTCCCTCTCTCTCTCTCTCTCTCTCTCTCTCTCTCTCTCTCTCTCTCTCTCTCTCTCTCTCTCTCTCTCTCTCTCTCTGTGTGTGTGTGTGTGTGTGTGTGTGTGCGTGTGCGTGTGCGTGTGCGTGCGTGCGTGCACACGCGCGCGCATGCGCGCGCCTTGCACTCGCCACGCGTCTGTGGGGGGTGTGTGTGTACGCACAGATAATCCGTGTAATCAAAGCAGGCCCTGTTTTCATGCAGGGCGTTTGGCCTGGGGGATGTCCCCGAAGGCGTGTTGGACATCATCACGGGGTTATTACCCACATGCAGCATTCGCACACTGCGCCTGGTGTCTCGAACCCTGCGATCTGCAGCCAGCAGGAAGCTGAGCCGCATCACCTATGACGACCTCAACACATACACGTTCGAGGCGACCTATTCCGAGGCGATCCTGGCCCGCCTTTCCGCTCTGCAGCCCCACTTCCGGTTGCCTAGCCTCCGGCTGCCAATCGACCGGCCCCTCCAGATCGTCGAGACCTCCCTCAACCCCGGGGATGTCTTCCTCGCCCCGGACGCAGCTCCGCATGTCACCCGCCTGGTTGCAAAAAGGCTCGTCCACGGCCATGAGGCGGCGCCCGAGGAGGTGCCGGGAATCGAACAGGTGCTCGCGCGCCTCCCAGCGCTCGCCAGCCTCCAACTCCTAGGCATTGACGAGCGCACGCTCGGGCAGCTGCCACAACTGTCCCGCTTGACGCACCTTGAGCTCCGCGCGAGGATGCCCGAAAACCTCCTTCCGCAGCTGGCAAAGCTCACGACGCTCCGCAGCCTGCGTGTGCCGGACCTGCGCATCGAGTACGACCTCCAGGTGAACCCAAGGGTGCGCGAGGAGCTGGTCCTCATGGTGGGCGCGGGAGCGTTCCCGCAGCTTACCTCCCTGGAGGTGTGCTCTGGGGCCCGGGGAACTGCGGCTCTGGGAAATCTGACAGGGCTGTCCTGCCTGACGTGCATGCTGGTCAATGGAGATCTTGGGCCCCTGAAGCCGCTAACGGCACTGTCCCGCCTGCGGGAGCTCAAGCTGCAGTACTTCCGGCCTGTATGGCGCGCAGCTTCTCCAGATTGGCACTGCTTGGCCGCGCTCACCTCGTTGACGTCTCTCCGCTTGCAGTTCGCGACCTTCAGCCTGGATGATGCGGGATTGAGCGCCCTAGCGGCGCTGACATGGCTGCGGGACCTGTCGCTGCGCACTCTGTCGGGGCCCGTGGCGGAGCCCGCCGGGGTTACCGGGGACACCGGGCTCCCTCCGGCACTCAGCGTCCTCGCCGCCGCGTGCGACCTGGAGTCTGTGAGTTTGAAGGTGTACGGTTACGACTGGGCCGCCATGGGCGCGGCCAGGAACCGCGCCGTGGGTACCGCTCTTGCGAACCTCCCGCGGCTCACCAGCCTGGAGTTTGACCTTGGGGTGCTCTGGGGCGCCCGGCGAGATCCTCCCACAGCCGATGCCACTCCCCTGTTGTCAGCCCTTGCGGGGGACCGGGCGGCTCCCTCGGCGTCACCAAAAGCCGATGCGGCGGACCAATGTTGTGTCCCGCAGCAAGGAGGATGGGAGACTGGGTCCCCCTCCCGCCACCACATGCGGCTCGAGCCTCGTGCCTGCACCCAGAGCCTCCCGCAGCTGCAATCCCTCAGCCTTCTGGGGCTGCATGTGTGCACGAACGGAGACAAATTGCCCATGTTGGATGCCCTGGCCCGTCTCACCACACTGCGAAGACTGCATCTGGAAACCGCCATGGATTGTCCTTTGAACCGTGAGCAGGTCGGTCTCCCCCCCCTCCCCCTGGGGGTGATCCTCACCCCCCCCCATGTGGCCCCCCACTTGGTTGCCCCCCCTCGTGGTCCACCCCCGCGTGGTCGCCCCTATGTGGCTCCCCTCGTGTTCACCCACCTCATGATCGACCCTATGTGGGTCCCCTCGTGGTCGCCGCCCCTCCCATGTGTCCCCCCCCCCGGGGTGGCTCCCCCCCCCCCCGGGTCCCATGTGCCCCCCCACCGTGCCCCCCCCCCCTTCCATGTGGCCATCCCTGTCGTCCCCGTGTGGTCGTCCCTCCCTCCCCTCCCCCCCGCCCCCCAAGTTTGTGGTTCATTGCACTTGCCATGATTGGTATGTAATACAGATCTGTCGGGGGCCGGCATGCGGAGGCGCTCTGACCACGTCCCTCTCCTCGTGATGCTGCTGTGTGTTTCCCCTATAATGCCTTAGAGCGTGCGCGCGCATGTGTGTGTGTGTGTGTGTGTGTGTGTGTGTGTGTGTGTGTGTGTGTGTGTGTGTATGTGTGTGTGTGTGTGTGTGTGTGTGTGTGTGTGTGTATGTGTGTGTGTGTGTGTGTGTGTGTGTGTGTGTGCATAGTGTAAAGGATATAAGGGCATATAGGTTAGATTCACTTTTGTAACGCCAGGATGTGGAATATGTTCAATCAGGAAGCCATAGGTTATGAGCCAGGGGGTGAGTCTGAATAGCGCAGAGTTTAGATAGAGCCTTTCCTTACACCAGGATGTGAAGCATGTTCAATCATAACGCAAGGAAGTGAAGTCTGTTCAATCCGCAACACATAAGGTTGTTGAGCCTGGGGGGCTGAAGCTCAACACCAGCAGCCCACAGCTTTAAAAAATAAAAACCGGAGTGCGGTCACTCCGCAAGCCATAGGGAAAGGAAGATGGAGGGGCGACAGCCCCTCACCTCACCTCACATCCCTAACCTCACACCCCTAACCTCACACCCCTAACCTCACACCCCTAACCTCACACCCCTAACCTCATACCCCTAACCTCACACCCCTAACCTCACACCCCTAACCTCATACCCCTAACCTCACACCCCTAACCTCATACCCCTAACCTCACACCCCTAACCTCACACCCCTAACCTCACACCCCTAAACACCCACCCCTAACCTCACACCCCTACCTCACGCCCCTAACCTCACACCCCTAACCTCACACCCCTAACCTCACACCCCTAAACACCCACCCCTAACCTCACACCCCTAACCTCACACCCCTAACCTCACACCCCTAACCTCACACCCCTAAACACCCACCCCTAACCTCACACCCCTAACCTCACACCCCTAACCTCACATCCCTAACCTCACACCCCTAACCTCACGCCCCTAACCTCACGCCCCTAACCTCACACCCCTAACCTCACACCCCTAACCTCACACCCCTAAACACCCACCCCTAACCTCACACCCCTAACCTCACACCCCTAACCTCATACCCCTAACCTCACGCCCCTAACCTCACACCCCTAAACACCCACCCCTAACCTCACACCCCTAACTTCCCACCCCTAACCTTCTACCCCTAACCTCCCACCCCAACACTCCCGGCAAGCCAAAGGTGAGGAGCCATGGGGTGAAGCGTGCGGGCGGGCAGGCGGATGCGCTCTTGCAGCCGCTCACGGGGCTCACATATCTCCACATGGGCAGCTTCATGGTGCGGGACAGTACTTTTGCGGCGGTGACGCAGCTGCAGGGGCTCCGCCACCTCAGCGTGTCCCCAGTGACCTCCACGGAGCAGTCCCTGCGGGCCCTGTCCAAGCTGACGAATCTGGAAGTCTGCGAAGTATCCACCCTACCGGGGGTACGTAGGACCCGCTTTCAGGAGGCTCGCTACCGAGCGGCCTTCGAGGAGGCGATCGCGCACGTGTCCCGCCGTCGTGAAGCCATGGGCTGGCTGCCTCCTCGCGCGTTGCTGAAGTTGAAAGAGTGGCTGTACCATCCGCAATCTTCCCGCCTCTTCTCTTTCCCATGAAGTGCATGCTCGCGCCGGTGTGTGCGTGATTGCGTGCGTGAGTGTGTGTGTGTGTGCGTGAGTGTGTGTGTGTGTGTGTGTGTGTGTGTGTGTGTGTCTGTGTGTGTGTGTGTGTGTGTGTGTGTGTGCGTGTGCGTGCGTGAGTGCGTGTGTGCGTGCGTGTGCGTGTGTGGGTGTGTTGTGGGTTTGTTGGGGAGGTCCTCCTCAGGGGCTCCTTTCTTCTTTTTTTTTTGGGGGGGGGGGGGGGGTTTGAGCGGGGGCCGGAGCTAAAAGGCACCTGTTAACGCTGGTGATCTGTGCCAGCATTCTTGCCGCGTATCGCGATTTCCATGCGGTTGCCGAGCAAAGTTGGGCTGTGGTTGAAGAGAAACCCTAATTATGATAGAGAGTTACTATAGAGAACCCTAATTGTTTTGTATTGGGGGTTGGGGGGGGAGGGGGCGCTGCTCCGACAACATAGCTGGGAAGATAGAAGGCAGGCTTCCCGTCCCTCTAGTTTCAGGACACGGGAGTTTTGTGTTAAGTACATCTATGCAGGCCCCAAGACTCTTTCTTGGGCCAAGAGCATGTTATGAGGGGTCTTTGTACATGCTTTTGGGCCAGATTCTGATAAAAGGTCGAATCTGTGTGGAATTTTTGGGCGCGAATTGCATCCTTTCAAGTTGGGAGAATACCGGTCGTGACAAGTGTGACACTGTAATGGGACCTTGTTGGAGTTGCCGGGAGAAGTGGTGTGGATAGTGCATTTATCTTATTCTCGATTTTTTGCTTGGGACTTTTAGTGTCCGTGTTCCCCTGCCTATTGCCCATAGAGCCGCCTTGTATTTCTTAGGCGCAAATCTTAGTTGCGCCGAAGGCATTTGATTTAAAGTATTACAAGTTTGTGCTGCTATCACCTGCGGCGTTGACATGGCATGGCAACATTTAGGACATGCATGTTCCAATTTAGGACATGCATGTTCCAATTTGCAATTGCGTGTGTTGTACTCAAGTGATTGATGGACGGGAAATATATATTAGTCATTTACAAGTGACTAAATAGTCACTTACAAGTGACTGTTTCAGGGTCCATCGACTTGCATCATGAAAGCAGACGCAATTGCAACTTTGGAACAGCCATTTATATCAATATCAATTCAATTGACGAGTTGGTCATATGTATTAATTCAATGTACGAGTGCTCGTGCTGCTAGTCATGGACTTATCCCACTTCTGGTTGGGTGTTGACGGATCACGTGACCAGCTTATGAAGCAAGCATGCTGCTCATCCCCCACACATCGACCAAAACCCGAGAAAGACCTTGTACACACGGATGGACACCTCGACAACCACGGCAGACTCCAGCGCATTGAGTCGGGCTAGGAGACTTCCGCAAGGGATCCCCCAAAGGAGAGGGGCGTTAGCCTATGCTAGCTACACATTGATCAAAATCACCGGATATATCGATCAATGTATAACTAGTATAGGCTACCGGCCTTTTTTTTTTTTTGGGGGGGGGGGGGGGAAGGGGAGCAAATAAAACTTGGGGAGCCTCACACTTACAAACTTGAGGAGCCTCACGATTACAAACCTGGGAGCGCATGGGACTAAAGAGAGATACTCTATGCAGTGGCAGCGCATGTGCATACGACTTCACGCTCCTTGGCCTTCGCAAGTGTTCGGAGGCCACGGAGGCTAAAGTTGTATGCAGCATATAAGAGATGCAGCTGAAGCACCAGCTGCGGTCATTTATGTTATTCTGATGTTAACATTGGTGGAGGAGAATCACAAGCCAGAAAAGGAATAGAATTCCTTTCCGGCTTGCAGCTCAAGGATTCGTGAAGGCAACGACATGAAATCCTCCTTCAACGAACATTGTTTCCTTACGACGAGACTAGCCCACGCCCGTGCCACTGACCTCGGGGTGTATAACCTAAAAGGGCATGCATGGCCTTTATTTGGTGGGGCATGCCTCGCTTGCATGCACGCATGTATGGCGTTTTATTTGGTGCGACTTGCTTCTCGCCTGCATTGCATTATTGTCATTTCGCTTCAGGATCAGGGCGCCTAGGGGGTCCTTTAAAGGACTACTTTCCCCCCACTTTCTGCTGTGTTGTATATATACCTCCATACCTACACACACACATGCATTGATCATCAACGATGTCGCGCAATTTTAAAAGGCCGCAGAGTTTGCTTGGAACGTGTACGTCTTGCAGATCCAGTCCCTTACGGAACTGTGTTCAAGCTTTCAACTAGACTTCCGGGGTCACTTCCGGGTCCACTTCTGGCTTCAGGGTCTTCCACCGGGGTGGGTCCTCACCGGGGAAGGGGCCCTGCCCCGGTAAACCTCCGGGCTTGTGCTTATACACGCACAAATATAACCACACGCTTATCATAATATAGCATGATATAACAATAAGCGCAGCCAGCAATTGAGGTCCCTGTCCTCCCCGGCGGGATCTGACACGGGGGGCGTACTAAATTCTCCAATTCTTTGCATAACTGAACCACGCGAACAAGCCCATGCATCATATGCATACATGTTTCCATAGGCACCACGTAGGCAGTGGGACGCATCTATGTACATACATATGTCTGTCTGAACAATGCAAGCAGGGAGGATGCATACATACGGCTTTCTGAAAGCGGCGAAGCGGTTAGAACGGTTTCTTCCCGAACATCTTTGCAGGCCGCCCATCCACAATCTCTCAAAATCACAAGAATTGTCAAGGGATGTACCGCTGTGAAGATGCATCCCTGCATTGGTGGGAGAGGTCGCATGCAGCCACCGCTGCTGCTTGCAGCTGTTTCAAAATTTGGAGCAGGGCCTGTTCAGTCAAACAGGTTTTTTGGGTGGATACCCCACACCCTCCCCCCATTCCCTATCTGCTGAAGTGAGCTTGAGGTCCTCCCCCCCCCTCGCCCCCCCCCCCCCAAAAAAAAAAAGAAGAGTACACCTGCCTGATTTCCACTGGAGTCGAACCCCCGCAGCAGCCCTCAGAGAGCCACTTGCTTGTTCGACACACCCTCATCTATCATTCATGCATGGACTCTATAGAATTTCATCTCCCTTATCCTTTGCACGCCCGCTGCCCCCCCCGGGGGGACCGTGTCGAGCACTGCTCGCCCGATCAACCTTGATGAAAAACGGAAGTAGATGTAGTCATCAGCCCTGGCTGAATGACCCACCATCAAGCTGGGCATCCCGATATCCCCCTCCCCCCCCCCCCCCCCTCACGCAGCTGTCTAGGTTCCGACAGCGGTACAGCTGTACAGCCACCCCCCGTACAGCTACACTACGCGCCCTTGAAGAACCAAACGGTGCTTAACGGAAGGCGGCCGATGTGCCGCCGGGGGTTTCGGCTTTGGCACTCTGCTGGCAGCCTTTCATTGGTGGACACCACACAGTAGGAGGCATATCCTTTGCGGTGCTGCAAATTAGCGAGGCCACGGGTGGTTTTGGGGGAAGGCAGCTGCAACCCAGAACCGCTTGCTTGTAAGGTTATGAGGCTAATATAGGCTTGTAAGGCTATGAGGCTAATATAG
>MVGU01001085.1:140000-162500 GCA_002005505.1 Botryococcus braunii | reverse complement strand
TTTTCCTATGACATTTTCACAGTTTCTCTTTTAGTTGCAATTGCAGTAAGATAACGGGAACCAAGGTTTATCCCGGGAGCGAAATGACACTGGAAGCAGATATGTTGTTGCAGATATGTAAAGTGTTTCGATAGGTTGATTAACCTGCCCCCTATGGGGTGCAGGTTTTCCGCAGCCGGGGGGCGGTTGCCTTGGATGCCCGCTGGGGAGGCTGATAATGGGGACGCGGAGGTAACGCCTCGGCCGCGCAAGAATCTACGCGTTTTCGTAGGGGAGACAAATAATTTCGGAAATAATTCGGTTGCCAACTGTCTCAGAAATAAGCAGGCCTCAGCTCCGCCGAGATGCGGCGTAGCTCCGGGGTCCGGAAGCCATCCGTAAGCCCTCTAAATCGCAAATCTAGCGTGGGAAGATGGGAAGGGGCGGCGTGGCAGCCTGAGCGGAGGCTTTTGTACAGCCTTTGTACAGCTTTGTATTGCGGTGTATTGCAGGGTGACGCCGCGCTGTCGAAGCGCCGCAGAGGCCCTGGGGGGGTAATCTGCACTGCCAGATTCCGAATCCGCGCCACGTGACCCTGCCATGTGCTGGTACTGCTGCGCTGTCGAGGCGCGCTACAAGGCGCGTCATAGTGCCACCTGATTCACGTGAATCTGTCATATGCTCTGCTGCTGAGGGAGCCGCGCAGATGTGCACTCCGAAAAGCCGTCGACACGAACTTGCAAATTTTAGCATACGTGATGAGGCTCGGTTAAATATGCCGTTTTAATATTTGATGTTGTTCTGAAAATTGTTGAGGGCTGCGAGGAGTGGTTTACTGGGATACGATGGAAACTGTTTTCCACGACGAGCGACGAAGATCGATTTGCCCATTTTCAAGGATTCTGACTTCGGCCATCAACAATAAGATATTAAAAACATATCGTAAGGCAATGTATCTGGTATTTGTGCAGTAAGTTTGCGGGATCGCGTTTTCCAGGTCCGCCATCAGGGGAGCACGGATATCGATGTAATCAAATACAATTTTCCAGAGCTTGCCCAGCCACGCCAACACTGTTTTCTAACTCTGAAAGGCATTGATAAGCTTACTTGTTCCGTAAGCTTACAAGAAACGTTTTGCAGTTCCGCCATCCGCGGCATCTGGCTACGACGTTACCGTATGTTAATAGTGCTGCCTTTAACTGTGCATGTATCTGGGTCATAACTCGTCATTTTTAAGATGGCAGAACCAGATGTGCTATTATAATGTTTGTCTCCCCGTGCACATCTCACCTACCTCGCTCGCATCCCAACCTAATTGCGCCTGCCAAGCTTTTCCGCACTGGATTGCGCCTGCCATCTGCAGGAATTTGGGGGCAGGTTCCGCCTCTCCCTCTGGGAAGGTCCCTATATTTGTAGTCGTCCCTCCCCCCCCCCCCCCCCCGGGGGGGGCGGGGGGGGGGGTGACTTGACGATGTACTTCGAACGTGACATGTCATACGATGCAGAGCCTGGTTCGGCGCACTGCCCAAGGACGACTGTTGCATAACTATATGTGTGCAACGACAGACGGCACAGATCTGTTCAACATTTGCAGAGTACAATTGTAAGGTAAAACATCCTAGACGCCGATTGTTTACACTGGAGGGGGTCTCCGCGATCGTGCCGTTGTGCTAGTCAAATTAGGTCAAAACACGGATTTCCAGGCATCCACTTCCATATGAATGTTTCTTGTGATTTGAATGCTTTCATTAGATGTTTTTAATTTGATACTACTTTGCTCCAAAATTTGTGAGTTGCATGGTGAAACTCCTCGTCACTGAAAGCCGACACGGACACCAGGCGGGCCTGATATTCAGGTGATGACTCGTAAAAACCTGTTCCAGGGGCTGAAATGACGATCTAAATGGTTTGCAGGGAAGGATAACCAGCAGCATGCCGGAAACGTTCGAGGGTGGCAAATCCTTTCTGAAGCTTGACGAAAAGCTTCACCCCGGTGACTACCTTGTGTCTCCTGATCGTAAGTCCAAGGCGGTCCTCCAAGACGATGGAAATTTTGTGGTACGCGGCCTCTGTTCAAGCCACCACGGTTCCGTAATGCAGCGGCACTTTCTTGGCTAGGCTATACGGAAGGCGCACGCCTAGTATGTGCCGCAAAATACATGCTATGACGCATTCAAGTGCGCACTGACTTCAAGTTATTTCACACAGGTCTACTCTCATGACGTGAATGGAAATCTTGGCGTAGCATTCGCAACGCACACATACGCGGGAAACACGCTGGGCAAAGAGCCAGCCGCCTGGGGAATTGTGCAGGTAACGCTATTACATGAAAACTGATGTGAGTATAAGTTGCACTTACATGCTTTTAGTGAGCCCACCCCTTTCTGCCCGCCCCGCTAAACAAACAGAATACACCCTTTTTTGCATGCATGCTTCGGAAGAGCAGAAGTATGCATCTTAACTCTCTGCTCACCCTCACGAGCCCTAACGCATGGCATGGGCTTCCTGTCCAAGCCCTAATGCATGGGCTTCCTGTCAAACCCCTAATGCATGGGCTTCCTGTCAAACCCCTAATGCATGCGCATGGGCTTCCTGTCAAAGCCCTAATGCATGGGCTTCCTGTCAAAGCCCTAATGCATGGGCTTCCTGTCAAAGCCCTAATGCATGGGCTTCCTGTCAAAGCCCTAATGCATGGGCTTCCTGTCAAAGCCCTAATGCATGGGCTTCCTGTCAAGGCCCTTATGCATGGGCTTCTTGTCTAAGCATGCATGGGCACTCTGTCAAAGCCCTAATGATTGGCCAGAGCGTCCTGTCAAAAAGTCTCCAGGATCCTCAAATAGCACAGCATGCTAGCCATCCAATATACTCCCATTCAATGTGCTGTAATTTACTGTCAACTGGTACTGTTCCTGGAGAGGACAGCTTTGAATGCCTGAAGCGCCAATGGAAGGCGGCACTTTCCCCTAAGGAATAAGTCTTCCCCTTGTCTATTGAAACACTGGTGAGTTGAGGGGTGCTGAAATCCTGGGGGGCTGCTGCTGTCAGGGGGACAATAATTTTGTCCTTTATGGGAAGGACGATAAGGCGGTCTGGGCCAGCAACACAGTGAACAAGGGTATGCCTACAACTTCTGCAGTCGCGCTTGAAGACTGGTTGTCCATGACTCTTTACAGGGTGATCCAAATCCAATCTAGTGTATGTGGGTGTGTGTGTGTGTGTGTGTGTGTGTGTGTGTGTGTGTGTGTGTGTGTGTGTGTGTGTGTGTGTGTGTGCATGCGTGCCTGTGCGTGAGAGAGAGAGAGGGGGGGGGAGAGAGAGAGAGAGAGAGAGAGAGAGAGAGAGAGAGAGAGAGAGAGAGAGAGAGAGAGAGAGAGAGAGAGAGACGGGTCGAAAGAGATGTGTCACAAACATGTCTCAAAAGTGTCCCGTGTCCCAATTCACTTTCACAAGAAACAACCAGTGTCCCAAAGCTCCTCCCAAAAATATTTCCCATCCATGGCCCGAAATACTTAGGACGCCCAAACCCTTCCCACCTTCCGGGCATCTCACATTGTGTCTGCCGAAGCAAGTCAAGAGCTGTGAGGCATTGATTTGGGCGGGGACACAGGATTAGAGCAGGTGGTGGTGCTGCAGCTGGGGAGTAATTAGGGTTGGGTTGTATGGGGGCATGCCGGTTTGGGGCACATGGTGCTGCAGCCTGGGGATGATGGGTTGTGTGGGGGGATGATGGGTTGTCTGGGGGGATACAGGTTTGGGGCAGGTGGTGCTGCAGGTGGGGGATGATGGGATCTTGCACCTGACGGACCAGGCTGGGGGCTCGCGGTGGAACAGCGGCGGCTCCGTCTGGAAGCAGCTGGCCAAGCAGGGCCAAGATGCCGCTGTCCTTACCGAATATGTCCGTTCGCCTCCCTCCCACCCCCTCTTTCTCTGTGGCTCTCTCTGTTCCCCACCACACCCCCCCCCTCTCTCTCCCTCTCCCACCTCCCCCACGTCACACAATATCTTCCATGCCTCAAAATATGACCCACTGTGTTGCAGAATGTGTCCCAGTATGTTCCAGAGTGTGTCCCAATTTGTTCCAGAGTTTGTCCCAACTTGTTCCAGTGTGTTCCCAATTTGTCCCAATTTGTTCCAGAGTGTGTCCCAAGTTGTTCCAGAGTTTGTCCCAGTATGTTCCAGAGTGTGTCCCAATTTGTCAAAGAATATTTCCAGACTTCCAACCCCTCATCCCGCATCGACAACCCCAAACTCTCATCCGGAGCAGAGCCTTATAATTACCCAAATTTATAATTATATTTACTTGTAACAAGTTTAAATATTATAATTACTTGTAATTACTCAAACCTCCCTCCCGTATCGAGAACACCAAACCCTCGTCCGAAAATGGGGCCTTCCTGAAACCCTCAACCCGCATCAAGACCCCCCAAACCCGCATCAAGACCCCCCAAACCCGCATCAAGACCCCCCAAACCCGCATCAAAACCCTCAAAAGAGGGCCCTGGAGTGTTCAATGCAAAGGGAGGCTCTGAAAACCTGCTAGGGCGTGCCTGCGGGGGGTTCAGGCTATTCTAAAGGGCTCATTTGGCTTTTAATAGTAAACATGCTAACACTTAATTCATTGGTTGTTTTCAACAGATAAGCATTTAGTGTTCCTTCTAATATGTCCTGAAACTCCACTTCACCAATGTCGGATTGCAGGGCTCATCAGTCGCATACGAGAAGGCGAAGGTGGGCGCCTCTGTTGTGGCAGAGAAGGCGAAGGAGGGCGCGGCCGTCGCCTACGAAGCGGGTTCGGCCGCAGCCAAAGTGGCAGGGGAGAAGCTGTCTGAAGCCGCCTCCGTTGCCCAGGCCAAGGCGACCGAGGGCGTTGACTTTGTGAAGGCCAAGCTGGACCACAAGTGACACTCCGGAAGCTTCTCGCGCCTTCGCCCCCCAAGGTGAGCAGGAGGGCCCCACTGATGAGAGTGCCTCACTGAGAGTGCAGTGGTGTCTGGGTACAACCACACACGGGTACTCTCGCGCGCGCGCGCGCGCGCTCTCTCTCTCTCTCTCTCTCTCTCTCTCTCTCTCTCTCTCTCTCTCTCTCTCTCTCTCTCTCTCTCTCTCTCTCTCTCTCTCTCTCTCTCTCTCTCTCTCTCCCTCCCTCTCCCTCTCCCCCCCCCGTCTCTCCCGCCCCCCCCCCCCAAAACAAATACAATCCATGAGTGAACAAGCAGCTACAAGCTCCTAAGGCTGGCTTGGTGAGTACTTTTGAAAAACTTATCAGGAGTCTAGTCTGAGGTACAAAAAGGCTGACATTGTACTGGATGCAGGGGTTTTGGACAGGCAGTGCACTTCCAAATCAGGAAGTTATGTAACTTCACGCTTGTTTCATACTTTGACCACTTTCACTCCCCCAAGTGGGCTGCCCACCTGGGGAGTGGAAGTGGTCGCTAAAAAGTGAAAACCCCTCATCAAAATAAGGTAATTGATCAAAAACCCGATCAATCCAGGGCACTTTTCTTGTCTGGTCCATCCCAGAAAGCATGCTTTGCAGGGAATAAAGAGGGAACGTGGGGACACATGGACAGGTTACAAAACACAAGGGACACAAAATACAGGGACGGGCTGCAATAATTTGCCAGAGCTGCCATGGTACAACGGCGAGGGGGACCTGTACAGCGAGGGCTGCGATATGTACATAGCGAGGTGAATATGTATGTACAGCGTGGGCTGCAAAAGCACAAGAGTGTGGGCAACTTATATAGCCAGGGCTCCAATGAGTAACACCGGGGAGGGCAATTTGTACAGCCAGGGCCGCAATGAGTACATGGCTTAGTGCATTTTGTACAGCCAGGGCCGCAATGAGTACATGGCTTAGTGCATTTTGTACAGCCAGGGCCGCAATGAGTACATGGCTTAGTGCATTTTGTACAGCCAGGGCCGCCATGAGTACATCGGCCAGGGCAACTTGTACAGCCAGGGTCGCCATGAGTACATCAGCGAGGGAAACTTGTGCAGCCAGGGTCGCCATGAGTACATCAGCGAGGGCAACTTGTACAAACTTGTACAGCAAGGGCTATGATGTACACAATTTACAGCAATCAACGCAGACGGTGCATTCTGGATGCACCTTTGCCATGGCGAGGGGTGGGACGTGTAGCAAGGATGGTATATTTCCCACCCAGCGCACTTGAACCGCTGCGGTTTTGCAGTCTATGGTGTCTATCCCGATACCCCTGGGATGGGCCCCCACACTTTTTTCCTTGAAGAAATTCACTTCCGCACACTACACATGGATGCAGCGCATTTGACCTGGTGCGAAATAATGGAAACGACTGTTAAAATGTGCAAAGAATGCGGAAACAAGAGACCAGATGTATGTGCAGAACGTGTCACATGAATGTGCAATAGACAGGAAATCCGGCAGGGATGTGTCAGTGTGCCAGAGCGCATGTCATTGCAAGCGCTTACGGTTTCGGTTTATCATGGTTGTCATTGTGGGAGTCGAGCACTTGAAGCGTAATCTTTCAGGCCCGTGGCATTCGACAACTCCAGTAGTATGCAACTACATAATTAGGATGATTACGATACCCGTGCTGCTCATGTAAGCGATGTGGGAAGGTCTTGTCTTGAGTAAAGTGCCGGCATTGGCTGTGCTCTACAGCCAAGAGGGACTGCGCCTATCACGTGTACTGCTCCTAAGGGGGAAACAGTGCATGTACTGCTCCTAGGGGTGTACCCTGACTGTACGGCTCCTAAGGGGGAAACGGTGCCTGTACTGCTCCTAGGGGTGCACCCTGACTGTACTGCTCCTGCATTTGTATTTTCGCCGTACTGTTCTCATCGTACACCCTGAGCGCACTGCTCCAAGAGAGGTACCCTGACCGTTCTGCTCCTACGGCTTTACCCTGACTGTACTACTCCAAAGGGTACACCCCGACCGTCCTGCTCATGGAGGTGTACCTTGACTGTAAGGCTCTTTTAGGTGCGCACCCTGACCACACTGCTCCTAGAGGTGTGTCATGACTGTACTGCTCAATGGGGTGTACCTTGATTGTACTGCTCCTAAAAATTTACCTTAACTGCACCGGTCATAGAGATGTACCTTGACCTTACTGCTCCTAGAGGCGTACGCTGACTCTCTGGCTGCTAGGGGTGTAACCTAATGTATTGCTCCTAAGGGGTACTCTGACTGTACTGCCCCTAGAGGTGGATCGTGAACGTACTGCTCAGAGTTGTGCACCCTGACCATACTGTTCCTTAAGGCGTGCCCCGACTCTACTGCATCATAATGTGGACTCGGGCAATATCACTCTCCAATCGACTGGGAGTGATATAATGCATGATAGCGTGGACATCGCCTTTCTCTTGGAGACCCCGTGCCCCTTTGCATATTCAAATCATTTCTCAAATCACTTCAATTTCACTTCTCTCTTTCAGTGAAGTACAACAGTCATCCAGAGACCATGTGTCATAAATGCTGCAACTCAAGAGCCCAAGGGTTTCCCTTCCTGTGCCCTACTGTGTCGCGGAAATGCCGGTAAGCCGTTTGCACACTCCCCGACGGGTGTTTGTTGAACTGCTCCCACCGGGGTAACCAGTGGTATTAGTAGTACCGAATTACCCTCCGGAGTACCCAGTGGTACTGGTAGTACCAAAGTACCCATCGGGGTACCCAGTGGTATTAGTGGTACCAAACTACCCACCGGTGGGCAGGGTTGGACAGGCCATCACATTCCCGGCGGTTCGGCCCTCCACTGAGCTAAGCTCGATCCTTGTACAAATAGTTACCTCGAACTAGCAGGTTGTTGCGCTCATTTGAGGTTGTAAGGTAGGCTCCTTATGAATTTAGGCTCCTCAGGGTGTGTGTGTGTGTGGGGGGGGGGGGTTCCATACACACCGTTGCCCTGGCATCGAAACATGTGGTGCAAAATCGTGTAAAGTATGCGTGACACATGCTTTTACGGATTAGATATACTTCGCTCCTTCACAAGTCAGCCACCTATAAGCTAGGCTTCCACCAGTCAGGGAGAAAAGGTCGTGTGAGCGCAAATGCTCACCCTGCAGCTGCCCACCATACATGCAGTCAACCTTCAAACCATCCAACAGGTGCTGGAGGCCGCTACGAACCATGCAATCTATTTAAACTCCCCGAGTAGTACTTTCTCCCCGGGAGTTCTCCGCATGTATGTAAGGGCACTCGATTCCAGCAGCTGTTTAAATCTTACTAGGTGTCTAGGAAGACTTAAAACACACACACACCACACACACACACACACACACACACACACACACACACACACCACACACACACACACACACACACACACACACACACACACACACACACACACACACACACACACACACACACACACACACACACACACAAAACAATCAAACAAACTTTCTGGTACCCATGATGTTGGTCTGACATTATTCATTTTCGTTTCCTTTCCTTTCTGCTCTTTCAAGTATACCTACGTAGGTCTGAAGGATCTGTTTGTCGGGGGGTTGGGGACGGTGGTGTGTACATGTGGCTTTAGGTTTGGCAGGGGTTGGGGTCCGTGCAGCGCACATGTGGCCGTAGGTTTTGTCAGAAGAAAATTAAGTGAATGCCACGTTGCAAAACCAGAGTGGCCAGGTAAAGACCCGAAACCCTGATAGGCATGGCAAGGCATGACTAAAGCTAAGGCTTGACTAAGACCCAGGCGGTGTATGGTGACGCAAAGGGGGAGGGGGCAGGGTCGGGATCAGAAATTTTGTGAGTGTGCACACGTGGGGGAGGCTAAGGAAAAGGAAGATGGGGGCGAGAGCCCCACACTCCCACCCCAAGACTCCCGGCAGTTGCACCCCATGGTATCAGACATCAACCCTCCGCCGTTCGAGGCTTGGGAATCCAGGTGTCACACGTGGTGCTGCCCACGTGGTGCACCGCTTGTCCGGTACACAGTATGGCCGTCCAAAATTTAAACCCTTTCGTCCAATGCCGTGTTTGGCAACCGACACTGGAAAGCAACCCCGTCATTACGGGAATGATGGTTTTGGAGAAAAGACATCCGCCAGATTGACTCTAACTTGTTTAGTTTTGTCATTACCTGCTGATGAGCGGGCTTCATGGGCCGCTCTTGCAGTTTGGCCAGAGCGCCGTTCGAAAAGCCGTCTAGGAGCCTGTATTCCATTACGCAGGGTTTGCAAGTTGCCAGCCAAGTAACTGAAACTGAAATTTCTCGAGATGTTAGGCACCAAGACGCCCCTCTAAGGGATCAGGAAAATTTGGATCGCCTCCCAGCGACCGGTCCCCCGGCTGTGCAAACGGATCAAGCTCAAGACAGGACCCCCGAAGTGGCGGCTGGAAAACGGGTATTCCTGATCAGGTGATGAACAAACCTAAATGGAATTTCACTTACACTGTGCTCGAAGGGCGCTACTGCCTGTGAGCCAGCAGGCTAGCACGGAATGGTGCAGCTGTTATTTGGATGCTAGTAGACCAGAAAATGCGTGATGTTCCGCAATTCATGTATGCCCCTTGGGCAAGGAAGAACCTGAAAGCAAGGTACTTGATTTTGTGGGTTATAATACAAGGTTTCTGGCACCTGTCACCAACCTTTGCGGATGCCAGCCTGTGTACTTAAGACCTCCAAATTAACATGTCCTGTTGTGTGATGAAAAAGCGCTTGTTCCCTGAGCCACATAGGACTCTACACCATGTCGGTGAGTGCGCCTGGAGCTCCACGCAAGTGGCAGACTTGCGTGAAGAATGACCAGGTGGTGACCAGGAACCAGAAAGGTTGCCACTAGCAATCAAAAGCGTCCACAACTAGTCCAGTGATCCATGGTAAGCATCTGATAACCAAGTATTTTGATGAGCAGGGATACCAGAAGTGATCCGCCGATGTCATCTCGACTAGAGGGCTTTTGTTATTCCATTGCCAGCATCGCCTGGTTGTCCTCTGCAGCTCGATTGGGGTTGGAGCCTTATGTGGTTCTAGCAGTCTTATTGCACGCTCTCTCAGCAGCAGTGGCACTAGGCTGGACCGAAGCCTACAACAAATGGCGTAACGTCATCCTGCTGTCGGTCAAGATCGGCAATGCTGTCCTGGGCAACATAAATGTCAGTGACTGGCAGGTATGATAGCAACTGACACTTGTTTGATTGCTTCAGCACTGCTATATGGGCGGACCCCCCCCCCTCTTGCACGCATGCACACACACACACACACACACACACACACACACACACACACACACACACACACACACACACACACACACACACACACGCCCGCGCGCGCGCGCGCGGGGGCGTGGAAAGGAGGGTAAGGGAACCAGAGGGAAAACAGAAAAAACAGGAAGGGAGAGGGGGGCATAAAAAGGAGACGGGAATAGGAGGATTCCAGACGAGGGGATTGCAAGTAGAGGGAGCAGATCGGCTAAATTGTAGAGCAATCATGTATGTGCAGTTCAGGTACATGCTCAGTTCAGTTACATGCTCATGTGGTTTTTAACTGATAGGGACCCCGTGGCTAACAGTTGGGTCCGTTAATCTAGGTGCTTTGGTGGCGGTGGGCTGTGTGTGTGTGTGTGTGTGTGTGTGTGTGTGTGTGTGTGTGTGTGTGTGTGTGAGAGAGAGAGAGAGAGAGAGAGAGAGAGAGAGAGAGAGAGAGAGAGAGAGAGAGAGAGAGAGGGAGAGGGAGAGGGAGAGGGAGAGGGAGAGGGAGAGGGAGAGGGAGAGGGAGAGGGAGAGGGAGAGAGAGAGAGAGAGAGAGAGAGAGAGAGAGAGAGAGAGAGAGAGAGAGAGAGAGAGAGAGAGAGGAGCCTAGGTTGGGGGTTGAGAGACAGGGGGGCAAAGAAAGGGGGTAGATGGCTCTGATTTCTATGCTCACAAAGAGATGCGCTCCGTATCGGTATGGCTGTGGGTGCGGACGTGTCGTGAGGAGGCTGGTGTTCCCATGTGCTCAATTGGAGTGACAAGGTGCTTTCAGCAGTCAGAGGTCCGTTGTGACTCACGTCCTCATCGGGTCAAACACATTTCAAATTCCCCCGAAAAAGGGCCCAGGACATGAAGGTAAAGGAAAAGTGAGAGAAATCTTAGGCCTCACCCCCCCCCCCCCCCGGGACCGCCCAGGGCCCCCGGATATAAAGGTACTAGGAAAATTCAAGGAGAAATCTGAGGCCCCACCCCGCTTCCCAGTGCGCCATGGCATTGGGGACCCACCCCCCTCCCCAAATGCGCCTTTTTAGCATGGCCTGATCAAGCAGCCTGCACTGGCTACGCAGGGCTCGGCCTCATCAAGCTGGACGACGTTTGTGCTCGGTGACCTCCTCATCTACAGCAAGGTCATGGGACAGACGCTGCTCTGCTTGGGGCTGAGGCTTCCCATGGCCTATGATGTGCTGGCGCAATATTTCTTAGTATTCTTCAGCATCGCCCAGAATAAGGTAAGGTACCGCGTACCTAGATTACTAAAAGCTACAATATACTTTTGCAATATACCAGATCACTGAAAACTACAAAAATCTCGTGCAATATACTAATTTACTGGAAGCTACAACTTACTAGACCAGTAGAATCTACAACATACTTTCTGCAAAGTACTAGATGACTAGAAGCTACAATATACTTCTGCAAAGTACTGCTTCACTAGAAGCTACAATTTACTTCTGCAAAGTACTAGATGACTAGAAGCTACAATATACTTCTGCAAAGTACTGCTTCACTAGAAGCTACAATTTACTTCTGCAAAGTACTAGATGACTAGAAGCTACGATTTACTTCTGCTCGCCACATTAAACTAGTTCCCTCAATGCAACACCATTTGGACTGCTGTGCCAATCCATTCACATTCATCCAAATGACATCATCATCTGATCAATGATCATGGGTCTGGGCCCAGCATGCTTGCGTGGGACTGCTGAACAGAACGCCCTCAAGCCTGACCAAATACCTGCAGCTCTCAGATGGATTACACAGGGCGCTGCGCTTTCTGGAAGGAGCTGTGGGTGAAATCAACGGACTACGCTTCCCTGAAACCACTGCCGCGTGCGTGTGCCCTTGCATACAGGTATTCACGCTATAGGGGGGTTTCTTTCGGCTCGACTCCATTTCCACCTCCCAACCCCGCTCTTGACCTCCAGCGCCCGTGTGTTCTCTCTCTCTCTCTCTCTCTCTCTCTCTCTCTCTCTCTCTCTCTCTCTTCTCTCTCTCTCTCTCTCTCTCTCTCTCTCTCTCTCTCTCTCTCTCTCTCTCTCTCTGTGTGTGTGTGTGTGTGTGTGTGTGTGTGTGTGTGTGTGTGCACGCGCCAGTGCTGGCTTGTGTACATATGTGTGCACGTGCGTGCGCGCATGTGTGTGTGTGCGCGCGCGCGTGCTTGTGTACATATGTGTGCACGCGCGCGCATGTGTGTGTGTGTGTGTGTGTGTGTGTGTGTGTGTGTGTGTGTGTGTGTGTGTGTGTGTGTGTGTGTGTGTGTGTTTGCGCGCACGCGCGCGCCCCATAATGTGCGTGCGCATTCAAGTGTTTTGAGTGTGTGGGTGTGGATGGGGGGGGGGTGGGGGAGGAGGCAGAGAGACAGGAGGGAGGGGGCAAGATACACTTTTCCAGGAACAGTGGTCGATCCGCGCAGGGCACGGGTGGGCCACTATGCCATGTGCACGAAGAGCCCAGCCCAGGGGACGGGTGCTTCAACTACCCTTCCCCTGGGCTGGGCTCAACTTCGGCTTAAGCTACGGAAACGGGTGCTCTAGTTATGGCCAATGGAAATGTTGTGGGTGTGCAGGCATTCTTGCAATTGACAGCTGGGCTATTGCTGCCTCTGTCCATACGCTATGTGTTGGAGCCCCCCCACCAGGGATTTGATATAGCGCAGCCTGGGGTGTGGGCAATGACTCAGACGATGGCGGTTGTTCTGGTGGGGACATCCTTCATTGGGATCGTCCTCGTGTGGCCGATCGTCAACATTGTGGCCTGCTCAAGCGCGTGAAAACGGCTCTTTCGGACTTATATTTTGGTGCGGAGCATTTCAACAAGGCAGGCCCTCACCAGCAATTCCCCTGGCCCCTTTCCAGCTGTTCCCCCTCTTCTTCCAGCAGCTCCTCCTCCTTTTCCAACGGGTTTTTTTGGGGGGGGGGGGCTGGGATTTGGATCGATCTCAGTATGTGGGGCCTACACCTGGTCAACCCTAAACCCACAACCCCATAGGGGAATCATGGGGTCCCCTTCCGTTCCAGCAGGTTGTGCAAGTGCGCTGGAAAACGCACGGCTGGACTGCTGAAAATGAGCTGGAACGAGGGATTGAGAGGGAACCCACTGACGCGAAATCCGTTTCCCGCCTCGCCACATTTTTAAGCGTCCTGCTACTCCCAAACCACATTGTCAGGATGAGCAGCCACCCCCGGGTAGCTGCAGTTCCATCCAAGGGGGGCCTCTCATAGCAGCAATTCCAGAATGTGCACGAGGTGCAAGTCTTAAGTAGAATATAAATTCTGAGTAAACATAGATCTCAGCGAAGTACAGCGCACCAAAAGCTCCATTGTGGAAGTCGTGCAATGTGTGAGAGGTGTGTGTATCTCGACTGAGGGTCTGAATTGGGAAGTCCACCAACCCCAAGCTCCATCAGGCTGTACGCATGGATCGAGGCAGTACAGTCTGGAATCAGTACATACGGTACACTTTTGTGACGGGGTCATGCACGCTTTACATGCTTTTCCTAGTGAACATATCTCTTTTGAAGTACCGCCGCTCCCTGCTCCCACTTTATGCACAGGGTTGCAGTCTAGGGGCTCCCTAGGGATGCCAGGGGCCGGGGACCGCGCCCATTGCGTGCGGACGCCATTCACATTGCAATTTTTTTTGCTTTTGTTGATGTTTTTGGTGTGGACGCCATATACACTGGATTTTGTATGGTGTGGACGCCATACGCGTTGCCATGGTTTATTGGTGTGGACGCCATACCCACACTGAGTTTTGTCTGGTTTGGAGGCCATGCACATTGCATTTTGTTTTGGTGTGGACGCTAACCCACTGGATTTTGTCTGGTGTGGACGCTATGCACATTGCATTTTGTTTTGGTGTGGACGCGCACACATTGCATTTTGTCTGGTGTGGAGGCCCGGCACATTGCATTTTGTTTTGGTGTGGACGCCTTACAGACTGGGCTGTGTACGGTCTGAGCGCCACGGGGGGCCCCCAAAGGGCGGCACCACCTCTTCGGCTGGCAGATGTAGGGCCGAGACTTTCCTTTTCTTTTCACGCTTACACCCCATATGCCCATAGGCCCTTGTGCTCTGGAAGCCAGAAGACCTCGAATTTGAAGCCCTCGTCCTCCAAAATAAAGTAGCGACGCTGGGTCGTTGGAACTTTGATTGATTCTCTCTGGAAAGGGGAGACTGCAGACTGCACAGGCCGTGGGTGCGCACGCACGCACATGTGTGAGAGGGGGAGAGAGAGAGAGAGAGAGAGAGAGAGAGAGAGAGAGAGAGAGAGAGAGAGAGAGAGAGAGAGAGCGCGTGCGTGCGTGCGTGAGAGAGTGAGAGAGTGCGTGCGTGCGTGCGTGCGTGAGAGCGTGAGAGAGTGCGTGCGTGCGTGCGTGCGTGCGTGCGTGCGTGTGTGTGTGTGTGTGTGTGTGTGTGTGTGTGTGTGTGTGTGTGTGTGTGTGTGTGTGTGTGTGTGTGTGTGTGTGTGTTGATGCGGCCAGTGATGGCTTGAGTTGCAGGGGGGTGTGCATGCCGTTGCAAACTGAATTCACCATTGTCACTTTTTTTTTTTTGGTGGTTCGCAACCGTGCATTGCCACTGTTGTGGCTCATTTGGTATGAACAGCTATCTCAGCTGGTTGAGGACCCCAAAGTTGCCCCTCCCGGCCCCGAGGGGGGGGGGGGGAGGGCTGGGCCCCAGGGGGGAGGGGCGGAAGGCAATACATGAGGGTTAAGGACCTGGGCCTTTCAATGGCCCATTTTTGGAACATCTTGAATAAAGGGGTCTGCATATTAAGATGCTCTCGGTTGCAATCTCTGAGTGAGATTGCAGCAGCACATCGACTTTGAGCCTCTCCGGGTTGATGTCCTCCATTCAAGGGGGTTGTTATTTTACAGCAGTATATTTGTTGCAGATATCTGAAGTAGCTGTACTCCTCTGAGAGTAGCAGGTGTACACTCTCTAAGAGAAGTAGGTGTGTGTATACCTCTTGAGGGAAGCAGGTGTCTCCCGGCCCCCCGAGGTGCAAAGGGCGGGCAACACGCTTAGGGGCACCTCTTGTGAAACTGGCAAGCTTTAGATGCAGAATCTTCATTTTATGGCTATGTGCTCTCATCTTCTGCGACAGCGCTTTTCGCGTCTTCCGGAGTACAAAACCATTTCCATGACTGCATGATCTTGCAAGCGAAGCGACGCAACGCAACGCAGCACAATTGCGAGAGCATGCGAATTATTTTGCGACGGCCCTATTTGGGTCCATTGATGCAACTGCCGGTGTGGCACGTGCATGTGTACAGATTCATACAAGCATGTGTATTCTCAAAATTGAAACAAATAGCGAAATATTTAACGCGTCCGCACGTCGCTGTGGGCCGAAGCAGAAATTGTGGCAGTGTGAAGGGGCTCTTCATGTCCTGAGGGCATGGGCTTACTGCCGATCTATCGTGCCCATGGCAGGCACAGGTTTGAAACCTGCTTTTCATGCGTGTGTGTATGTGAGTGGGAGAAGAGAGAAGTTTGAAAACTTCTTTTCATGCGGGAGAAGAGAGAAGTTTGAAAACTTCCTTTCATGCGGGAGAAGAGAGAAGTTTGAAGGCTTCTTTTCATGCGTATGTTAGTGGGAGTGGGTGTGGATGTGGGCGTGTTTGAAATGTGCATGTGCACATGCACAGAATGTGCATCAGGTGTGTGAGAGGGGGTCTCACACACCCTGGGGTTGCCTTCCTACCAGAGTGGGCATTGTCGGAGAGTGAGAACACGTGCTCATGGAAAGACGACGTGGCTCATGGAGATCGAGAACACGTGCTCCCGGAGAGAAAGCGTGGCTCATGGAGAATGAGAACACGTGCTCATGGGAGACTGCAGTGAAGTGCCTCTGCAGTGTGAACAAGCCCTAGTTCAGGGTTTCTGGGAACCCTCGTACGAACCCACGCGTGTCTGTTCTCAAGAGCTGGTTTTGGAGGTCCATACAATAGAAGATTTGTCAGGTAGACCTGCTTCTTTCTGCTCCCTCTGGAGGGATCTTTACAAGAAATTAAGCAGCATTCGAACAGGTGGACAAAGTGCACTCTGTCCAGGACGGCAAGCGCAGGGCTCACATCCTTGAGTGAGATTGAGGCTCATGTGCATCCGCTGTACATTTTTCACCCGACATTCAATTTTCTCTAGAGAGGTAGATCCATCTGCCACACGTTTTGGATACATAAACCTGTATGAACATTTTGGCAGATCGCATTGAGGACAACGCTTGTACTGCACGTGCACAGTTCTGACGTTGGATTAATATTGTGTGTGTGTGTGTGTGTGTGTGTGTGTGTGTGTGTGTGTGTGTGTGTGTGTGTGTGTGTGTGTGTGTGTGTGTGTGTGTGTGTGTGTGTGTGTGTTTTGTTTACCCAGCAAAGTAGGAGCATTGGTTGTATTGGCAATGGCCCAGGCTCGTTGATGTGGTTGATTTGATGGGACATATAGCTTGATCAGGCTATGTCATTAAATCATGGATGCGCCTCTTTCGCCGTGAGGGCTGTGAACCTCGGCGTCAACTTGTGCTGGCCCGCCAGGACCAGAGGTCTGCGCTCAAGCAGTAATGCGGCCTAGCTGGATCTCTGGATATTTGTATGCATATATGTCGGAATTTGCATTCCTGCGGGTAGTGGAACAGGATGTAGAAGTCGTGGTGGTCCCTACCAGTGGGAGGACCGAGATCTAACCATGTGGTCTTGTGGTGGGAAGTTTAAGTTGCACGTACGCCCCAAGAGGAAGGTGGAGGACAGTTGCATTGAGGAAGCTTTGAAGCTTCTAGAAGGGTTAGGTTGATATCTAAACCCAAATTCAAACGCAATTATCATATGATCATATGATCATTGGTGCCTCGGTTGTTTCGAGTCGGGGCCTACAGGCGTGTCTCTGTAAGGACCTTTGTCTTGATCCGACCCGTGGGGGGGGGGGGGGGAGACAATCGCGATTTTAAAATCGATGCATCGCAGGCAAACAGATTTGACCAACGTGCACGTGACACAGTGCTTGCCGCTTGTGGTTCGCAATCTGAGGATTGGGAGTCGCGACTGCCAGCCTTAAGTCGATTTGGTCCAATTTGATTGAGGAGGGCCCTCGTGGGGACTCATTTGAGAACTCATGAGTTCTGTCAAACTCATGATCATGTCTTGGTTCGCAGTCAGAATAACACGCTTGTAGGCCACCTTAGCACTCTCATATATGTATATACGTATATACGGTAAACATGCTTATCACTGAACAGCCTCTGACGAGGCGTGAGGGGCGAAGGTGGGCTCTTGCTCTCTAAGACGAGGTGTGAAAGGCCGAGGGGCTATCTTGCCTTAAACAAGTGTGTGGGGCGAAGATTAGCGCTTGCTGTAAGACGAGGTGGGAGGGCCTAACCAGTGGGAGGGTGCAAGCAGGATATGCTTGGCTGAGCGTGTGACAAAGGACATCTGTCCATGGCCTCTGGATTCAGCGCACCCCTAAGGATGCGTGGTTTGCTGTAAGGATATGCAGCATAAAGTGAAGCATATCATATGCTTCACTTTGGAAATCTAAAGGATATGGAGGCCTGGCAGCAATGAGTTCGGTATCTAGAAAGAGGCCAAGAGGAGGAGCCACATGGCGGGTAATTCTAGAAATGAAAGGCGTACTTTCAACGTGCAGGTCGTTGTAAGTAGAGAAATCTCGAGTCTTTAGAACTAACGCAAGTATACTCCGGCAATTCGCATTGTACAGCTGTACTGGACGAGACAAAGGACGTCCACCGTGCTGTGAATAGTGCTTGTACTGCCTTTGGACGGTGAAGATTGCACCTAGGGGCTTGCAGGCGATCAGCGGGCAGTCCGATATACATGTGAGTTGCCAGATTTATCATTCTAGTCTTTTAGTACAGCAGATGAAGGCCTGGGAGACTGTAATGGAGTATGACATCACAGGATGTGCTACGAATGCAGAAGGCAGCACGTTACCATCATCGGTGTACGTGAAATGGTACCAGACACGTCATGCCTCCGGAGGCCTTGCAAAACCATGGGATCCTATTATGGTGTTTTGCCCGATACCCCTGAGACAGAGACTCACACCTTGTCCCATGCCGCAATGCAAATTCATTTGTAGAAGATCCCAGTGACACTGTCTTCAGTAGTGGCTTGTCAGTGTGACAGGTCACTATGAAGGGAAGACAGTGTCACAGGTGGCCTCCCATATGGGCGGAGCCCTACATACTCAGTGGCGCGGACCAGAGTGAACATGCACATGCGCAATTTGTCTCCCCTCGCTCGCACCTCCCCAACTATGAGGGGGCTGGGAAGGAGGGGGTTACAGTGCTAAGTCGCACACACACACACACACACACACACACACACACACACACACACACACACACACACACACACACACACACACACACACACACACACACACACACATACACGCACGCACATCTAACCCTATTCATTTTGATGAGTGACCTACAAGTGAAGTTTGAGGTACTGTCTGCAGTTTTCACGCGATTCAATGGTCCTTCGGCAAGACCTCTTATAAAGGTAGTTACGAAGATACAACGCACTCACGGAGGCAAACTCAAGTGAATGCCCTGAGCAACATTATTACTAAACACCACAACTAATTCGCCCAACCGAGATCAACACGGCAAGCTTGCTAAAATCAAGTTCATATATGTCCAGCATATGTCTATATAGTCCAGCATATGTGCATATCAGACACAAGAGGACTTCAATCGAACGTGCAGTACTACTGTTTATACTAATATTAGTATATGGCCATTAATGGGCTTCCAAACAAAAATTTCCACAACATTTCTACGGGCCCGGGTACCGGGGTATGGGTATAATGCATTTAAATGCATTATAACTTTGCTAACGCTAGCAAAAATTATCTGTTATAACAGATACTCAGTGAATTTCAATGGTAATGGTCCCCATGCGGTTGCAGGCTGCAACTTGCTGCTACAAGACATACGACGCCTTACCTCTTCCCAAGTCTATGCTAAATTCAACGGCGGCGACGTTTCTCGCATTTGGACAAAATGTCATGATGGATGTCATATAGGACCGGTGGGTTGCGGTTAGAACATGCTTCACTTTTAAGTCCTTATGTCATGACTAGATGCTTCAGCCCTTCTATCTCGGGCTGAGAACCGCCAAACAAGATGATTATTTAGAGCTTACGTGAGTACATCTTACCATCGGAAACTAAGCAAAGGTAAGCAAATTGAAAGAGATGGCATGTGCATGTGTCTGAAAGACGCTAAACCAACGAGTATAATGTATTATGGCTCCATGGGGAGCACACGTATATGTACATGGACGTATACGTATGAGGAGCACATATAGCCGGTAACATATATACATATATATGGCTACTCCTGCAGCCGTTTCCCTTGTCCGATACCAGGAGTTCGCTTTGCAGCGATCCTGATTTAGGAGTGAGTCCACAGTACTAGTAAACCTAAGTAGAAGTGAGTCCACAGTACTAGTAAACCTAAGTAGGAGCGAGTCCACAGTACTAGTAAACCTAAGTAGGAGTGAGTCCATAGTACTAGTAAACCTAAGTAGGAGTGAGTTCACAGTACTAGTAAACCTAGAGTAGGATTGAGTCCAGAGTACTAGTAAACCACCTCCACAGTACTAGTAACCCCAATTAGGAGTGATCCACAGTACTAGTAAACCACCTCCACAGTAATAGTAAACCCAATTAGGAGTGAGTCCACAGTACTAGTATACCTACTCCACAGTACTAGTAAAACTAATTAGGAGTGAGTCCACTGTACTAGTAAACCTAATTAGGAGTGAGGCCACAGTACTAGTAAACCTACAGTACTGATATCTAGATCTTGGCTTTCACTCTGGACAGTTTTGTCACTTCGTGGCACATGCGCCATGAAGCAACGTTTGGGCTTTCTGCATCCTGAAGCTGCTTAGTACAAATAGCTTGCTCCAGCTGCGGAGAACTCTCATTCAAACTCGACAGAGGAACTGGGGGAGCTCCCTCGAGGGACTGCAGATCTCCCCGCTGGCAGTGCCAAGGCTCTGAACGCCCGACTTATAAGAAAAGACTTAAATAAGTCTTTTCTTTACATCGCACGCGACTACTGTATTGGATATAGTACAATGTTAATTTATAATAGCTGAGGATCACCTCTCCAGTGGCAGTATTTGCAACGTTGCACGCAGATCCGATTGATGGTGATCACGTGATCACAGTTTAGACTGGCCATGCGTGCTATTTGAATATATTGCATCCGCTGGCAGATATATTGCACTTAAGCTGGTGCTAATATAGGAAGTCCTATGCGCTAGCTTATCCAAACTTATGTTTTACTTCTATAAGCGTATATATACGCTCTAACCAAAACTTTCGCCCATCCCCATTGAATTGTCCAGTTTGTTTTTAAAACGGGAACGCACGTGCACTGCAGCTTTCCCTCCTCACGTGGGAGGCCCCGCAAACTCAATCCAATTGGTTTGAGTTTGCGGGGCCTCCCACGTGAGGAGGGAAAGCTGCAGTGCACGTGCGTTCCCGTGTTAAAACCAAACTGGACAATTTCAATGGGACTTGCAAGGCCAAGCTTTCAACCTTGAGGGGGTTACAAAAGCCTTGATAGATACATGTGATCCCGAAGGCGAATGGGGCCAACGTGGCAGGCATACAATCTTATCATTATAAGGGATTTGATTGTATCAGGCAAGATACATGTGTGTAGGCACAGTTGCACGTATCTCTCTGCAAATGCAAATAGGCGGTTGAACATGGTACCACCGGTGTGCAACTGAAATTTCACCGATACTCAGTAGGCACTCAGTTTAAACTGGGTACGAGTGCCTGAGGGTCGAGTCTGCTCCTGGACCACTTCCATGTACCTGGTCGTGATCAGGTACACTGCATAAACATGTACAGTTAATTAAGCTGATCATCTTAAACTGAATACAAGAGCCTGACAGTCGAGTCTTTTCCTGGACCACTTCCATGTACACATGTACCTGGTCAATTGAACTTGAACTAATACCCCCTGACGGCCGAGTCAGCTACCGGACTACTTTCATGTACCCTAGGCCTAGAATTGCTTGCAATGCGTGATCACAAACGCATGTACGTGGGTAAACACTCTTGTGCACCTTACGGGCGGATGCTTGCACTGCGGTTCGCAGCTGGTGAGCGACGCTCCACCATATGGCCGTGACCATGAAAGCTTGTACCGCAAACCGTAGGTTCTAGAATCTGGTCTGGTCTGTGTGGGACGAATAGGATCTGGTCTGTGTGGGATGCTCTGGATTGTGACACAGCACAATTGCAACAAAAATATCTATAACGCAATCAATGCAAAAACAGGTAATCCTGGCAGGCTCAATGGCTGGCCCCTAATTTCTGGGCCTCACTATAGCGTCAGATTTTTGAACGTGCGTGTATGCACTGCAGGTACCTCTCAGGACCGGTCTTGATGATAATGAATAATCCCAGATATATCGTGCATGTGCACATGCAGGTCTTGAAGATATATCTGAACGAAGGTTCTATGCCACCGAAGCATATACCATATACTGGAAATGCCAGAGAAAACTTCGTAATTCTTGAAGTCTTGAAGTCTTTAAAATGCCGGAACTTGTCTGTAACCAGTAATGCATTCTTTATCTGATTGGACATTTCCCAACAAACCGGCCATGGGGCATGGCCCAGGTTGTGTGGTATGTGTACCATCGCCTGTAGTGTACATCTACGATTCTTATCACAGGCCAGTACAACTCTGTACAGGTACAGCTCTAAGCACAGGCCAGAGACAGGAAACCACCCAGACCGTTAGAAGATCTGGCCCCAAATTGAACATTCTCAAAGAGGACACGCAAGTGTGTCACAGCACTTCTTTTCTGACTTCAAGAAAATCCAAAACAACCATTGCAATGTCCCAATGCCCGATGTGATGTCGTCCACAAGGGTTGCAGCGCCGTTCAATTCAGCCCGTGCATTAGGAAATTACACGCTCTTGGAACTTTTGACTAGCTTAAATGAGCTCTTACACACGCACACATATATGGACATACACGGGGCCATGTATCTACATATACATGGAGCTGGCGGGGAAAGCGTCCGTACCACAAGCCACACTGGAGACATCTTTGGATAACCAACTGGACTTGCAAGCAGCAAAAACGCAAATCATGAGACCCAGTGGGGACGTCCAACGTATGGGAGCATACTGGTAGTATTACGTATTGTTGGGTCCAGACCCCTCCCATGCAGGAAACCGGGGAATGAAGCATTACGTGTGCACCTCCCGTACGCCAGCAACATATGGCACTAGAGCCTCAGCGATTGCCCTGTGTCCAGCCG
>MVGU01001085.1:127500-135000 GCA_002005505.1 Botryococcus braunii | reverse complement strand
CCCGTTTGGGTAGCTGATGAAAGCAAGACCACAGATGTTTGGCACGCCTTGAAGCGTCAGGTTAGTTGCGCCAGTCACCGACCCGCTGACTGCGTTGTTCTCAACTGACGCTCCAAAGCGAGGTGCCAGATAACTTGGCCAGACTGGCCCTGGTGCAAAATTTAAAACGTTTACGAGGTGATTCGTCTTAGAAACATTGGTATTATCGAGAAACTGGAATAGGAAAGGAGAAGACTTACCATTGGTGCTGGCGTGCCGGTAGTATGGTAGTTGGTTGTTTGTTCCCAAAGCATACTGCGCATCAACGATCTGGTCATATTGGCCGCGTAGGCCTTTTTATATAAATTTTAATCTGATAAGAAGCTCAAATATGCGTTTAAGGACAGAGTTGGTGAAGCTTCAGTATAGTGTTTCAGAGGTAGATGTCTTACAGCACCTACACCACAAAGGGCGTACCTGGAAACCTTCTGCAGCCGGATAGGCTATGGGATACAGGAGAGATATGTTCATGCTGATCATTTGTGCCAAATAACTAGTAATATATGGATATGCCCCAGTGCCATTGTCACTGCACGTCCCGAGCCATTGTTATCGCCGTCAGCTCGTCAGTGCCAGTGGGCTTCATAATTAAACAATTGAATCTTTAAATTGAAAAAACAATAATTTAATTACCTCATGCTATCTCCAAAAACAACCTGCAGAATTTTCACATTGTCAGGTCACAGCCTTAGGTGTTGTAGTTCGGTGGCACCACCACTCAAGTTTGAGCAAATCTCGCTTTAAGTCTCTATAACCTCGTTCTGGACTTACCCAATTTTCACTTGTCATCTGTTTTGCAGTCCCAGGTTGAAGGCTGAAACAACAAGCAACGACGACCAAGTAACAATATATCCGGACGGCCGCCGTGGCAGATTCCATTCGGATCAAGTACGGCAAAGCCTAGCAACACAATACAAAGCAGTCGAACAACCAGAAAATGTTGACTGACTGGACCTTAGTGCTGGTCAGACTTTGGATCCTCCGACCGTAAGGAGCAGGTCTCCTGCCTGACCTCGATAGCCGAGCAAGTTTTTATGGGAGCGACCTTTCTTGCGCACTGCAAAAAAAAAACAAGTTATGTTGTTGCATCTTGGACCGAACTCTGTTCGTGAGCGTGTGTGTTTTATGTAAGCTTACAAACATCACTAATCTGCGATCTCTGCTCATGCTCCAACATCGTGCATGATGGTCCATGATTCAGTGTAGCCTCCGTCAATGGACCAACATGGAGGCTCCGTGTGACCTTCCGGTTTAACGAATTTAATAGTCCGGAAAGTCCGTTGTCTTGAATGAAGTGCAGTGCTCGCCTGGGTGACCTCAGAGTGTTTCGACACGGACTTCCGGACGCGAACGTCCGAGTTTGTTGTGGCTACTCCGGTGGTCACGTAGCCGGTACTGACTACTTGACCACCGGTCACGATACGGATGTGCACCGTCCAGACTACCGGAGAAAAGTCACTGTGACACACACGGAATGAACATTCTATTTAATGAAGTTCAGTACTAAATCCCTCACCACGGGCGTATTTGGTCACGGATTATTTTTAAATATTTATAAAGATGAGCGTGTGCACGTCCACTTCTTGCATCTTCCCCGTTGCACTCTCTGTGACCAGAGTGCACACGTGTACAAGTTGAATATAGGGCATTTCAAATAGCAAGCTACTTAACCTTTCCTGGACGGCCAGATCCTGAAAATAGCATTTCCATCAATGTATTCTGATTAGTTCAAGGCAGCAATGGCGAAACTTATTATCATTTGAAGCTTGCATATGCATGGCCTGTAGGCCCAGCTGGTCGTTACCTGACATGGATTAGATTAGCCCTTTAAGGCATGACAGCAACGGTCCTGCTGCTGACTCATCATCCACGTGCTTCTACTGTGCTCGATAAATGCATACACATACATGGATGTGTGTATATATGCCCTGACAAAATTAGGAAAGGAAAGGAAAGGAAGATTACATCCAAAGACCAGCCACTAGGGCTGAAGAGGACGGCAGTACAATGAATGACCCATATCTAGCCAACTAAGGTCGCACAGCACCTGGGAGAGTGAGGTAGCTCTCCAGTGCTCTAGTCACAAATTTGATAGGGATATACCTCTGAGCGAATTGTGGCAACTTTGGGCCAACTGAAATACTTTTTTTAACGACTCTGAAGATTTATATGTATGGAGAATTCGATGGAGTTCCTGCTGGCTCTTGGCGCAACTTTCAAACGGTTTAAGGTCAGGCTGTGAGGTAGCTACCTCACTAAAGTGCATGGAACCAAATGTGCAGTCACAGCAAATAGAGTGCTTTAAACGGCAATTCATGGCAGACAATGGTTGTAGAAATCAACAACTCAGTCTGCTGCAATTACAGTGGTTACTAATGGCAACAGCGTGGCAGATCATGGTTTTACAACTCAACTACACAATCATCTGCAACTATAGAGGTCAAATACAGCAGTTTCATGGCCATGGCAGACAATATTGACATTCATGGTTGTACAACTCCACAACACGTGTGGACCACTCGCTGAAATCTGTGAGTGACATGGATTTGAAGCTGATGTCCTGGCAGTCTAGCAAGTGGAGTTTCTTTTGAAATACATCCCGTTTGAGCCTCCTGTTTCCCACGCTGTATGACTCAGAACTCCCCCGGGATCGATTTTCTGCGCAAACTCCTTCCATTGGAGTCGGAGCAGCCCCGGCCGTGGCAAATCTTGGACTGAAATGTGACCTCATTGGAGCAAACGGTATAACAGTCCCATCAACCAGACTCATGAGGTTGCCCATTGATCAAAGTTGATCAAACAGGCTGAGTTTGCCCATGAGCCACTGTCCGAATCAGAGTCAGCCCATTGCATCACGGTTTGCCCAGTACAACTGTTTGGTACCAAAACAAAACCTACTGACATGCATGTGCCATGTGGGTGCACATAGCAAACAGGCTACGCTCCTTCTGTAGCCGTGTCCTACATGTGCTTACTACCTCCTCTGGCAGCACTGCACGCGACATAGCGGTGTTACCCCTGCAGCACTGCCAGGTTATTATTTGAAAAAAAATGTTATCGAGAACCGCTTTCGAGGGATAGAATACCATACCCAGCTTTCTTTGGGTATGGTTCCGTCAGATCGACTGGGTAAGCATGACATCTACGTGTGGTTTTTAAGCATCACATATACACACACATCTGAATATCATTTAAGCATCACCTCCTAGCTTTCACAACTTCCAACTTCGCTTGGAGAAGCAGGGAAGTACGTGCCTGGTGGACACCCATTCTTCAGCAAAGAACACGGAGGTGGTACCTAGCCTGGACATGGCAGCGTGCAGTTCAGATGACGTACCATTCCCCTCCACGAACTCAACCCAAATGATAGTCGCTTAGAGCCTCATGAGGTGATCACCGGCGTGGGCTGGCCTCCTGAGCCACAGCCTCAGTAAGTGAATGACATCGTACCGATTTCTCCTAAGTTAGAGGCGTCTATATCTCGACTGAGCTCACGAGGTCACGTGCTTTACTCAGGTGATGTGCTGATCAGCACGTGTCATGTAGCACTGCAGGATAACGGATGCATAGAGACTCCGCTTCTTCCCCAACCTCTGCTGCTCGAGGAAAGCCACCATCATGATCCACCTCATTACTCATGTACCACCAGCATGATCCACCTCATGACTCATGTACCACCATCATGATCCACCTCATGATTCATGTACCACCATCATGCTCCACCTCATGACTCATGAGTCATGAGGTGACTGATCAGTCACCTCATGAGATCATGTAGCATTGCAGGACAACGGATACATAGAGGGCTGCTTCCCCGACCTCTGCCGCTCGAGGAAAGCCACCATCTGTCTCCCCTTGATGAAGGGGGTTATAAACCCCGCCATACATGCACATCCATACCCAGGAAAGCCACCATCCTGTGCAGAATACGCTTGAGGGAAGCCACACGCAGTCTCCCCTTAACCCAGTAATACATGCACATCCATCTGAATGTTGTGGACCGCCCCTCACGTGGTAAGACGAGCGCTTCTCAATGGAGTGGGAGCCCACACCATCCCCTGGCATTGCAAGGTGGGTTTGCGAAGGAGCTGCCCCGTTGGGATTTGAAGGACACTTGCATGCATGGGCCCAGACGACGCTTGCACGCACGCGTGGACCCATTGACATCGTCATGACAGCCGGAGCCAAAGCCGGCCGCAACTCCCTTCGAACCCCACATACCTTCCCGGCCTCTGAGAACTTCATTGAGAACAAATCAACGGACAACAAAACTTCATTGAGGGACAAAAGCAAAAAAAAGAACGAAAAGAAACAAAAAGAAACAAGAGTCTTCGAGAAGCAAAATCTGCATACACTGGCCTGGGAATGTTCCGATAGATGCATCTCTGTAAGCCCCGATAAGGGGCTGAGGATACAAGGCAACTAAAACTTTCTGGAAGGCTTCGGGCCTCAATTGACGCTTCGGGCCTTTACCATTGCAAAGAACCAACTAGACCAGGGTCCACGCACTCAGAATGCAAGGCCCCACCAATGGCAAATGATGTATACAACGAATAACTAACTGTGCATAACTAAAAGGTGATTTTCTGCTCAAAACTGCAATTAAATGCATGCTAGCACCAACTTCAGGATTTTTTCCGGCCATGTATAATGCACTCTCCGGGCTCCATCTACGTGCATCTCTACATGCCCTTCACTCCCCTTCCCCGCACCATCCATTATACGCATTTCCCTTTCAGAACTCCCCTATCCTATGCCATTACTCATTTGCCTGCCTTCCTCACACGAGCCAGCGCATCAACTGCCAGTCCCACAATGCACTCATCAATTTACCAACATGCACACACACACACACACACACACACACACACACACACACACACACACACACACACACACACACACACACACGCCCCGCGCGCGCGTGCGGGGGCGGGCACAGACACTCTGACACCACAAAGGGATGTTCAGTAAATAAAGGGGAAACCACACATTGGCTATCTGGATGCTGAGTGTTCCAAAAGTCTGAATGCCCGACTCTCAAATAACCGGAACACTGGTGCAGACCAGTAAAATGGTGTGGGTAGACAACAGGGTGCATGGCTGAAACCACCGGGCTGACTTCTGAACTGTGAAGAAGAGAGACTATCTTCTTCCAAGTAGGATGGAATCAGGCGGAGAGGGACACACAACCCTAGGAAAATTGCTGCACTGCCTTTAGACTGGTGCGATCAGACGGAAACATATTTAGTATTATATTGGTAGTATATCATCAGGCGGAAACTTATCAAGTATTATATTGGTAGTATTTTTATGCCTTTATTGCAGAACACATTCACTGTTCTTTGGGCAGAGGTGGTGGCAGATTTTCAGCTCTATGGGATTTCCCAGTCGCGCCGACATAACTTCGGCAGTTACCCTAAAGGGTTACCCTATTCAGGCCAATGTACCTATTGCAGGTGAGCAGTGGGATATCCTACTCAGCCTGATGTACCGTCTGCAGCATATCTTAGTCACGCTGTTGTACTGTCTGCCATTGACCTGCAGGTATTCCTAGTCAGGACGATGTACCGTCAGCAGTTGACCTGCAGGATTTCCTAGTCAGGCAGATGTACCGTCTGCTGTTGACCAGTAAGATATCTTAGTCCGGCTGTTGTACCGTCTGCAGTAGACCTGCAGGTGTTCCTGGACATGCAGATGTGCGTCTGCACTTGACCCTGGGAACGGGTGTCGATGAATTCATTTAGCTATTGTGTTGGTCCCGGGTGCATTGGGACACACACATTTGACCTGATTCCACTGGGACAAACACATTTGGCCGAGTTCCACTGGGAAAAAGGCATATGACCTGCTTTCCAATGGGACAAACAAATTTGGCCCGGATTCAATGGGGGAAATCACACTAGACCTGGTTCCAGTCGGACAAACAAAATTGACCAGGTTCCATCACCACAAACACCCGCACTGTTTGCCACTGTGGCTAGTAGCCACAATAGCTGTTGTCCCGCTGTCGCCCACTTCGCCAGTCACAACAGTAAGTTCCACAGATCAGTGGGGACAAGCAGCCTGGAGCTATGAGGCACGCAGTTGAGCCGGAGTAACCAGCACCTGTAGCTGAACTGAAGGGGACAGCCATGTTATCTGCGAGCAACCCAAGGAACTTGTCACATACTGGTCACATACTTGTCACGCACTGGTCACGTACTTGTCACTTACTGGTCACATACTTGTCACGCACTGGTCACATACTTGTCACTTACTGGTCACCTACTTGTCACGCACTGGTCACATACTTGTCACTTACTGGTCACATACTTGTCACTTACTGGTCACAAACTTGTCACATACTGGCCATATACTGGTCACACACTGGTCACATACTTGTCACATACTGGTCACACACTTGTCACACACTGGTCACATACTGGTAGGCTCCACTCTTGGGATTGTCATGCCAACGTAGGACATATGTCCAAAAAGTAGGATTTATGCTCAATTTAATGCAAAAAACACTGATAGAAAGGGTTCGAACAGCATAGGAAGGGTGGAAAACGACCCAATGTGTCCCCCCAATGTGTCCCAACATCCAGGGGAGATAGGGCCATCTGCCCCATCTTAGCATGGTCTTAGAAGTGGCACAAGGAGGATCCCGGGGGGATCTCATACATATGTGCTATAAAAAAGTCCAACGGCCTCTCTCTCTCTCTCTCTCTCTCTCTCTCTCTCTCTCTCTCTCTCTCTCTCTCTCTCTCTCTCTCTCTCTCTCTCTCTCTCTCGCACACGTGCGCTGTGTGTGTGTGTGTGTGTGAAGGGGGGTTGTGTATGTGACAGAGAGGAGGGGTGGAGGGGGGGGGGAAGAGAGGGGGGAGAAAGAGAAGGGCGCAAGAGAGAGGGGGGGTTGTTGAAGGAGAGAGAGGTGGAGGGGTGTTGAGAGATGCGGGGGGCTTGAGGGGGGGGGGGGGCCACCCGGGGCGGGGGGGGGGGTGGGGCAGGATTGACATTTTAACCATTCCTGAATGAGTTCCCAAGACTCACCTACAAAAAGGGCGGCATTCTGCAACACTGTGGCATTTTCCGCATTTATGACTGCAGGCAAGGTGGGCAAGCTGAACGATGAGACTTCCTTGTCGTGAACCTCCTCAGTGTGCTCCCCAAAGATGGTCACGTTGAAGGACAAGGATGCTGTGGAAGCATTATAACTGCATGACAACGGAATTTCCTGAGTCTCCTCCAGTCAAAACCGCTGCATGATACAAGATTTTTCCATGCTTCGCTTGCATGCGGTGGTGCTACACGCCCTAGAAGCTCTGCATATCTCGGTATCCAAGGCGGGTATGCAGAGGTGGCTTTGATTTATGAAACAACCCCCTCCCCCCACACGGACACACACACACACACACACACACACACACACACACACACACACACACACAGACACACACGCACGCACGCACACACGCA
>MVGU01001085.1:120000-122500 GCA_002005505.1 Botryococcus braunii | reverse complement strand
TGATCCATGCCCTTTATATCGATCATGCCCCATTGCTATCTGGGGTTATTCGTGCCCCCTGTTTGCGGGGCGTGCCTCATTTTTATCCATCCATGCCCCACTGTTATTCTGGTCCTTTATGCGGGGCATGCCTCACTGCTATCCGCGGTTATCCATGCCTCCACTGTGTTCCAGTGTTACCCATGCCCCTTTTCCGGTACATGCCAACGTTGCAACCCACTACTATCCGCTGTTATCCATGCCCCTCTTTTGTCCATGCCCAACTGCTATCAATGTCCGACCCCTTCCTGTGCATCATTCACAGCAGCCGGCGGGATTTTCACAACCAACCCCCTACAATCGACCTTTTGCAAAATACCTCTCCAAATTCCAGTGTGTGCTCTGCATCCCAACAACAACAACAACAACGACAACAACAACAACAACAACAACAACAACAACAACAACAACAACAACAACAACAACAACAACAACAACAACAGCAGCAGCAGCCACAGCAGCAACAACAGCAACTGCCACAGCAACAGCAGCAAGCAGCAACAGCAGCAAGCAGCCATGCAGCAAGAAGAATGACAGCAAAGTGCCACTGGGGATTGCAGCTCGATCGAGAAGGCGTCAAACACGGCAGACGTCATACGGAAGCGGACCGGAAACCCTAATGTTGAACCCTACGGCGCTGATTTGTCGTCCATGCGTCAAGTACGGAGCCTGGCTGCTGCTGTGAAGGAGCGCCACCCCACGCTAGCGGTCTTGCTCAACAATGCCGGTGGGTTTCAGGGTTTAAGGGCTTTCGTCTTTCTGCGACCATGTGCATTAGCGTCCATGTATATGCGAATTCCATGTACATCAGGTGTGCTTGTAAATCGGGGGTCCCAGGTACATTGGGTCATGCACACCAAGAGCGTACGTACATCAGGTTTGCATGTACATTGGGGGACCACGTACATCAGATCTGCATGTGCATCAGGGTGTATATCCGGATACAATGGATGTGTTTTTATTTTTTTTGGGGGGGGTGGGGGTATGTACATGTGGGAGGGTGGGAAACGGTTGTAGCCGTGGGGTCAAACTGGCTGGAGTATTGAGGTGGTAGTTTAGGGCTCTCAACCCCATCTTCCTTTTCCTAAGATCCATGTACATAAGGGTCCGATGTACTTCTGGCCCGCACCCTGGGTATCTGCAGGTTTAAAACCTCCGAGCTGCTTGTCAGATCTAGAATTCTGTTCTGGGCTGCTAGACAGGTGCATGGCGAGTTCAGGTGAAGCAGTGGTCTCGTTTATGCTTTTATTCGCGCATGGGAATGTAGTGTTTGGCCCTCGGACGGCCTCCCGAAGTCACAGTGTACTGGCCTCTGTTGAAAAGCAACAGCGGACGGGGCTGATCACATCTGAGGGGCTGGTCCTTGTTATGAAAAGCCATTCCCTTGCGATGTGTGTCGCCTGGCAGACACCCAGAGATGGAAGCAAGAGCTGTGGGAAGTGTGCTGGCTGGTTGGCAAGCGCCCTGGACAAGAACAACCGAGGGAAGTGTCAAGTAAGCAGCCGTGAAAGTTTTGCGAGCAGATAGGCAAGGACTCGGGACAAGAACAGCTGTGAGGAGTGGAAAGTGGGCAGCTGTGAGAAGTGTTCAAGATGGTAGGCAAGCACCCGGGATGAGAAAGGCTGTGAGATGCGAGGAGCTGTGAGGAGGGTGCGGCCAGACAGGCAAGCACTCGGTACAAGAACAGCTGCGAGAAGTGTGCGAGCTGAAAGCAAGCGCTCGGGGCAAGAAGAGCTGTAAGAAGTGGCAAGTGAGCAGCTGTGAGAGAAGCACGAGAGCAGCTGCGAGAAGTGTGCGAGCTGAAAGCAAGCGCTCGGGACAAGAAAACCTGCAAGAAGTGTGCGAGCTGATAGGCAAACACTGGGGACAATGGCACGGCTGGAGGAGGCAAGTTAAGCGGGACCCTGGGGTCAGGGGTGTTTGCGTCGCAGATGCAAACAACGGAGGATGGGTACGAGCTGACATGGGCGGTGAATGTCATGGCACCCTACCTGCTGACCGGGCTGCTGCTTGACAGTGTGACGGTGCTTCCCGCCTCTGGCTTTCTATCCCTCCCCTCCCTCCTGACTGGGCTCTGTTCCTCCCCTCCCTTATTAATGGACCCCATTCCTTTCCCAACTGCTGACTGGGCTGCTGCGTGACAGCGTGACGGTGCTTCCCGCCTTTGGTTTCCATCCCCTTCCCGCCCCCCCCCCCTCTTCTCCATCCTGCCCTCCTTCCCTTCTCCTGCACTCCCTGCTTTCCTGACTGCCCTTCCTGCTGCACTTCCTGGCCTGCCTGCCGTCTTTCTGACCTCTTTCGCCGTCGTCCATCTGTTTCTTCTGCTTCCGCCCTGCCAACCTCCTGCGCACTCACTCTCCACCTCCTCTTCTCTCTGCCCCCCCCCTCTCTCTCCCTCCCCCCCCCCCCCTCTCTCTCTCTCTCTCTCTCTCTCTCTCTCTCTCTCTCTCTCTCTCTCTCT